>ML862074.1:23860-41612 GCA_009831015.1 Picea engelmannii
TTTTCTTTTTAGTTTTTCACTTGTATTATTAATTCACATTAATTTCTATTTCATTTACATTTCATGTATAATAGCAAAATACAAAATTTATAAAGTTACAAAATTTATAAAAATTAAATATTCACAAAATCATAAATAAATATTTGGTGTAATGTGTTTTCTTTCAAGGCTTTAAATTTAGGGTGACATTCTTGGTTCTTCCTGCCTAGTCTCACGGAAGGTTGAGATGTTGATATTGAAACATTATTGTTTTGGCCTCAACAGATAGGAGACCTTACTCAAAGAGTAGAGGTAGAGACTCTCAGATCCGATGTTATAAATGTAATAAGTTTGGTCATCGATCATATGGGTGACCAGAGAATAATGCAACAGACCAAAGAAGTGCACACATTGCATAGGCTAATGAAGGGAATGAAAATGCAAACCCACATGAAGATGTGCCAGAGGCAAGAGAAGCATTGTTGATGCATTGTTGATGAAAAGGATCATGTTGAAGCCAAATAAGGAGATCCAAGAACTTTCCCAACGAAAAACCTTGTTTAGAACGATGTGTAAATCGAAAGGTAAATTCTACAAGGTTATTATTGATAATGGAAGTATCGACAATCTAATGTCTACAGAGATGGTGGAAAAATTGGGCTTGAATAAAACAACACATTGTACTCCCTACAAGGTGTCTTGGTTGCAAAAGGGACATCAAGTCTTGGTGAATGAGAAATTCCAAGTGGAGTTTCGAATTGGGAGCTACCATGATAAGGTAATGTGTGATGTCTTGCTTATGGATGTATGTCATGTTCTTTTGGGTAGACCTTGATAAATTTGACACAAATGTAGTTCGTGATGGGAGGAAGAACACTTATACTTTTGTGAAAGATGGCAAGAAGCATACGTGTGTACCAATGAAGGAAGAAAGAGTAGTGGAACAAGATAGTCCTAAAGTGTTGATGGTGAGTGGTAAGGAATTTCTGCATCAAATTAGAAATGAGGAGGTAAATTTTTGTTTGATTTGCAATTTGAGAGTAGTTCTTACTAGCACCCAGCTAACTAGTTTGCCTGAAGAAATTCAGAAATTATTAGATGAATTTGTTAATAAAGTTGTGGATGATTTTCCTAATGAGTTACCACCAATAAGAAGCACCATCCATCACATTGACCTCATCCCTTGAGTTATTCTAACAAACAAAGCAGCCTACAGGATGACTCCAAGGGAGAATGAGGAAATTAAAAATCAGGTGCAGGAGATGCTTGATAAAGGACTTGTAAGAGACAGCTTAAGTCCATGTGTTGTTCCTACAGTGTTGAGTCCAAAGAAAGATGGAAGTTGAAAGATGTGTACAAATTCCAAGGCCATCAACAAAATCGTGATCGGGTATAGATTTCCTTTACCTCGCATGGATGATTTGATGGATTGTTTGAGTGGTGCAAGATACTTTTCAAAGATAGATTTGAAAAGTAGATATCATCATATTAGAATAAGATAAAGGGATGAATGGAAAATTTCATTTAAAATTAATAATGGATGGTATGAATGGTTAGTTATGACATTTGGTTTGAAAAATGCACCAAGTATGTTTACGAGATTGATGAATGAAGTGCTAAAGGGATTTATAGGTAAATTTGTCATAGTTTACCTAGAGGATGTCCTAATCTACAGTCAGTCTAGAGAAGAACATTTGAGGCACCTCAAATTGGTTTTGAATAAATTGCATAATGAAAAGTTACTATTTAATCTAAAAAAAATGTAGTTTTATGAAGACAAAGTTACTAAATTTGGATTTTGTGATATCAAGAGATGGCTTGAAGATGGATCAAAAGAATATCAAGGCTACAATAAATTGGCATACCCCAAGGAGTATTTTTGAGGTAGGAAGCTTTCGTGGTTTGGCAAGTTTTTATAGAAAATTTATCATAAATTGCAGTGGGATTTGTGCCCCAATTGTGGAGACAATTAAAGGGAACTTGAATGGCCATTTAAGTGGACAGAAGAAATTGATAAAAGCTTGAAGTTATTGAAGCAGAAAATAATAGAACAACCAATTCTAGCATTACCAAATTTTAATATAAACTCTTTCAAGTAAAGTGTGGTGCTAGTGGGATCACAATTGGTGTTGTTTTGAGTCAAGATTAGAAATCAGATGCTTATTTTAGTGAGAAATTAAATGAAGTCAAACAAAATTACTCTTCTTGTAATAAGGAATTTTATGTACTTGTTCAATCACTTTAGAAATGGAGGCACTATTTATGCCCAAAGAGTTTGTTATGTATAATGATAACCATGCTCTGCAGTTCATAACTAAACATGTCAAGTTAAACCAGAGGCATGTCAAATGGGTTGAGTTTTTACAAAATGTTACATTTGTTATCCAGCATACAAGTGGGAAATCTAACAAGGTTGTTAATGCTTTAACTAGAAGAAGTCTAGTTTTGTAGGAATTCCAAGTAAGTGTCTTGGGATTTGACAATCTAAAAGAGATGTACAAAGAAGATGAATACTTCAAGGAAGCATATGCATCCTATGAAAATCATGTTAGTAGAGACAGGAGTCCATTGATATATTATATGTTGCAAGAGGGATTTTTATTCAAAGGAAGTCAATTATGCATCCCAAAGTGTTCCATGAGAGAGTACATGTTGCAAGAAAAACACAGTGGAGGATTGGCAAGACATTTTGAGAAAGATAAAACTTTTGCTCAATCAAGTGTTTTTTTTAATTTTTGGCCAGGTATGCACGCTGATGTGGATAAATTTGTGGAAATGTGTGGGATTTTTCAGCATGCGAAGGGAAAGAGCCAGAACACTGGGTTATATCATCCTTTTCCAATTCCAAGCAAACCATGGGTGATCTAGATATTTTACTTAGCTAGTTAATTAATTATTTGATTACTTGAAAATAGTATGAAAACCAAGACAAAAGAAATACATAAATATATATATGAGTAATAATGAGCAACAAAAGAATGAGAAAGACACAACGGGATGATGAGAGAGTTCACCCAGTGTGGGATACATCTTCGGGTCCGCTTCCAATGGGAGTGGTCTCTTCTATTATGATGTAGAATGGAAAAATGCATAAAAAGTCTTCAATCTCAAAGTTGGCCTTATTCTTCACTGCAATATAATGGCTTCCAAAATCCTATGGAATTACCTCTCCCCTTTACAATTCACTAAGAGGGCTTTCAAATCTCATATCTCAATATTACAAAAGAATGCGGCTTTCATACACAATATTCTCACACTCATTTACAATTGAATCCCCCCTACAAAGGAAAAATACCTTTGATTAAATATCAAAGGGGTTGATGCTTTATGTTTGATTCGATCCACTTTTATGGGTATCAAATATATGGTTAACCACCTTATATATCCAAATATACCATATGTTGTTTGTTCTAACAAAATAACCCAATGAAATATTAAAATTAACCATATAATATATATGGACCAACCCAAATGAATATTTTAATTACCATATGCATGGTATTTTGATTTGTTTCCATGCTAAAACTATAGCATAATTTGTTGTTGAATGGTAGGTGCGACCAAACTTTAACATTATACAAGTTGAATGCCATACGATATGCTAAATCAAAACTATAATTCTTGGCCAATCCTCCAAGCAACAAGGGCTTGGCGCATTGTCAAGTGGATAAGGTTTAAAATCGTTGATAGGAGAGGAGGTTTTGGGGTCAAACCCGTAGACCTCCTCCCTTTAGCATACCCCCTACAACGACTTTAACTATAGAACTTTGGTGATGGTTTCCAAGCTTCGTCGATTGACTCATTGGTTAATTTGTTGTGACCATATCCTAGAGGTTATGGGTTTCATTCCAACCGATCAACCCTTTTTCCAAATTAAACATAGAACCTTCTTGGTCAATTGAAGACTGCCACATGGCAGCCTCTGATCAGTCCATGTCACATCGACGATATGTCACATGCCAACCATATACCACATCACCTGCCAACTCAACTACCACGTCACTTGCCTCTGCCACGTGTCCACTAATCGACATGCCACATGTCTTCTTGTGAAGTTTCCACATGTCACCTTTGCCTGCCTTTTTTCCATGTTTGGAAAAAACTTCATATCATGATATATTTCTCGTATGAATTCCATTGGAGCCCGTTCAAGCAGCACTGGATCTCGTTGAGTTCTTCGCTATGGAAACTTTTTCATTGAGTTTTGAGATATTTTAATTTTGAGGCATTCTATATCCTCCTGGATCAATCCTCCCCGCTGAGAATCTTTTGGACCACCAAAATGTTTTCATTCAGACACTAAGTGAGTGTAATGCCTCCCCACTTGAACTATATCTTTTCCCCATACTCGGACCATTATAAAAAATTGAATAACAAGGATGAACGTTGAAATAATAATGTTAGCATAATCGATCATTCTCTTTCTTTCACAACTAATTCCATTCAACGTTTCCACTACTAACCATGCACAACACATCAGCAGTAGTATTGAACACATAGATGCTACTAAAAATGAATTAACAACTCTCTTATTCTTCTTAATAGGATTCTTGATACTTGCATACAATGACTCCTCATGTGGCAGCTTTGGAGAATCCTGAAAAACTTCATAGCTAGGAGAAAACTTAACTATTTCATTGTTACATTCAAGATTACAACCTTCAATTTTTTTTGTGGACATGAGAGACACATTCTTTCTTTCATTCACAATCCTAGTTTCTTGGCAATTGCTTCAGATATCAAGTTTACTTGAGAAATGGTATCAAAAAGAGTATCAACTTTAGTATGATTAGTTACCACCCTTATATGAAAAATCTCATTTCTTTCCTTTTCATAATTAGGAGATGGAATTGAAGGGCTTGAACTAGCATGAGAAGATAGCATACATTTCACTCCTACAACTATGATTTGTGTTTCATCACCTGAATCAAACCCCAAATCTTGGTGTATTGTGGCAACAATCTTTGGCTTTGATTTGCCTCCAAACCTTTTAGGCCTTAACTCAAGTTGAAACTTCCAACAATGGTCGTTATGATGTCCTCTTTTCTTGCAATTGGAGCACATAGGTTTCACCTCTCCTTTCTTTATTGTGGATGTTTGTTTCTCCTTTCTCATGTTCTTACTTCCCTTTTGCAAAGCAGGCTCCATGGAGGAATCATCATTAACATCGTTCTCCCTGGACTCAAGATGAGTGGCTTGGATACATACTTCATCTAGATTATTGTGATTAATTAAAACAATAGTGTGATGAATATAGCTATGTAAAGCACCAATGTATTTTAGAAGAGTATATTGAGAATCTAATGGAATATTTAAAGCCAATTTTTTCTTTCTAAACTCTTTAGTAAAACTTTGCACACTTTGTCGTTTTCCTTGTCTCAAATTCAACCATTCCATGATTTATTTCTATGTATATCCTAAAGGATAGAACTGTTTCTTTAATGCAGAAGTGAATTCAGACCAGGATGAAAGAATGTTAACATTCTCTTTAACAACTTTTTGAATTGCTTTTTCCCACCAAATCAACATTGTACCCTCAAGGCGAAGAGAGGCCAATTGAATTTTCACCTCTTCTTTATCAATCTACTAAATGTGGCAATAAACATCTATATGTCAAATCCAATTATCGAATATCTCTGCATTAAGTTTTCCATTATACAACGGTAAGTCAAATTTGACATCCAACTTTAAGAATGGCTTCTTTGGATCAATCTTCTTATGAGGAGATGGAGATTGAGAACGAGAAGGATGTGGAGAACAAGGAGGTGAAGAATGAGGAGATTTCTTTTGTGAAAGATGAGCATCATCATTCTTGACTTGACTTGTGCCTTCTCCTCTTCATTTTCCTCTTTCATTGTAGATCTCTTCCACCATTTCCTTCATCAAAGTGGATGCATCGAAGAAATCATCTTCAGAGTTAAAAAGATTCATTTTCCTTGATGTATCCATATCTCCTCTTTGAGTGCTTCCCCTTGAACCAATTTCTGGATTATAATCCTCGATTTTTCCTTCTCCCTTCTTGAGTCTAGACCTAGTAAGCATACACACTCACAAACCACATCAACTAGCTTACTAGCTCTGATACCAACTTGATCTAAATATTTTACTTAGCTAGTTAATTAATGATTCTATTACTTGAAAAGAGTATGAAAACAAAGACAGAGGAAATACATAAATATATTATGATTAATAATGAGCAGAAAAAGAATGAGAAAGACACAACGATATTTTGACGGAGTTCTCCCAATGTGGACTATGTCTTTGGGTCTGCTTCCAATGGGAGTGGCCTCTTCTATTATGATGTAGAATGGAAAATTACATAATAAGTCTTCAATATGGAAGTTGGCCTTCTTCTTCGCTATAATACAATGGCTTCCAAAATCCTATGGAATTACCTCTCCCCTTTACGATTCATTAAGAGGGATTACAAATCTCATATCTCAATATTACAAAAGAATGCAGCTTTCAAACATAATACTCTCGCACTCATTCACAATTGAATCCCCCCTACAAAGGAAAAATACATTTGATTAAATATCAAAGGGGTCAGTGCTTTAATTTTGATTCGATCCAATTTTATGTGTATCAAATATATGGTTAACCACCATATATATCCAAGTATACGATATGATATATGGTCTAACAAATAACCCAACGAAATATTAAAATTAACCATATAATATATATGGACCAACCCAAACGGATATTTTAATTACCATATGCATGGTATTTTGATTTGTTTCCATGCTAAAACTATACCATGGTTTGTTGCAATTGGTTTAATGTGTGGGTTGTTGAATGGTAGGTGCAACCAAACTTTAACCATATACAAGTTGAATTCCATACGATATGCTAAATAAAAACTATAAGTCTTGGCCAATCCGCCAAGAAACAAGGGCTTGGTGCATTGGCAAGTGGATAACGTTTAAACCGTTGATAGGCGGGGAGGTCATAGGGTCAAACCGGTGAACCTCCTCCCTTTATCATACCCATTACAATGACTTTAACTATAGAACTTTGGCAATGGTTTCCAAGCTTCGTCGATTGACTCATTGGTTAAGTTGTTGTAACTGTATCCTGGAGGTTGGGGGTTCGATTCCAACCAATCAACATGTTATAGTGCAAGTTTTAGGTTGGTAAAATCCCGACCCAACCACAAAATCAAGTGCTACAACTTGGGAATCCTACACCCAATGTCACCTCGATGTAGGTCCTGCACTTCAAGGGTGATCGGGTCACTCTAAGGAGGTGATCCCAGTGACCCTAGGGGGAATGATATGGAGATGGATATAGATGGAAGTGGAGCCCCTAGATGTCAACTCTAAGTGGATTGAAATGTGTGGAATGAATTCTTGGGAAGGTCCAAAGGTTTCCAAGTATGTTGAGTAACCTGTAAATGGTGAAATACCTGCACAAGACACAAGAAAAAACACTTTGCAATGATGTATGTTAATTGGATCAGCAATTTAAGCTTGTTGTCCCTAATTTTCAGAAATAGATAAAATTATATATCATCAATAATATGGTACTATAAGATATTCAATAAATTCTAGAGATCAAGTAGAAGATACAAGAGAAAGACTAGTTAATGACTAGCTAAACTCAAGATGAAAAACCAATATTCTAGCATAAAAAGATAAGGTTGTTGTAAACACTTATCTGCAGAAAATTATACCAGACTTATGGCTGTAACATTCAATGTATTACAACAATAAAATCAGCCACTGAAAACCCCTCAAACTTTCCCAAAAAGTGCGCTAGACCAAGAAGAATAAGTGTGCAAACTTTGAGCAAAATCCAAAGGTTGATAAGAGGGTTATTCAAGCAAATGAGTTAGGGTTTCTACAGCCCTAATAGCTGAAAATGTAATTTTGTAACATCATCAAGAAGTATCCCCTTTATCGGGATGCCCTAGTGGTTGTGAGGTGCCCAAGGCACAAGGAATACAATCCACTTTGCAAGAAGTAAAAATGACCAAAAATTGTGTTTCCCAATGCAATAATTTGTTTCTCCAATGCAAGACTAGTGCCTTTAGTTATGGGTTAATTGGGTCAAAACAGAAAGATCTAAGGTTAATAAATCCTTGGGGGTGTAAATACTCTTACTTCCCAAGGCAAGTGGCCTATCTAGGGTTTGAATATGAGGGGTGTAATCCTCTTACTTCCTCAACTAAACCCTTGCAAAATAACTTTAAAAGCTTAGAAATTATGGTGGAAACTAGGATAGGGGTGTATATCCTTATACTCCCTATCTAGCCTTGGCCAAAACAACCTTATCTTGAATTATAAATGATGATAAAAAATTAAAGAGACCATACCATTCAAGAAAAAGCATTAACATGCCAAAGTAAACCTCCACAAAAGAAAGAGAATGACCTCCTAGAGATAGCGCACCATCATCTTCATCACACCATAACCAAAAATCATTATTCCATAGCACAAGAGGAAAAATACTCCAAGTGTAGCGAAAATTTCAGACCAATACTTCTCACAAGAGGGAGAGTTATGTTCAAATGAGATCTTATGATCTCTTATTTATACAAAATGTCACTAAGGTGACTTGTCCATAAATTAAGGAGTAAACCACAAGACTAGGGGTCAACAACCCTAATCCTGCCCCCTTTAACAAAGTAATATTAAACAATTCATTTAAATTTTTGCTTTTTCACAAGTAAAACCCTAATTTGCATGGATGTCTCCCCTCTAGGGGACATTTTTCCACTAAGAAGAAGTCTTTGGTGTGGGAGAAATCCCCTCATGGTGAATACCTAGGAAATCCCCTCATGGTGAATACATTCTCCTCATCATAGCATCCATGTGTCAATGAGTGGCTACATCACCACCAAGCCCTAACCCCCTAGATGACGTCATTCTCAAAAAGGAGACATTTTACCTCTCCTAGGAAAAACTTTTGGCATGTGGGGGCTAGGATGCATCGTCCAAGTCATCTTCAAGGCCTTTCAAGTTTTATCTTCTTAATCTGTCATGTGGGCCCTTGGCATCCAAACTGTGGGCTTGCATCCCCATGGAAGCCCAAGCTAGGCTTGTTCTCCCAAAACTATCCACCAACTAGGTCCTACAAAGACAAATGAGCATGCCCTCCAAGGATCTCAAGTCATAACATTATGATAAGTGAATCCAATCAATAAATGAGCCACCTAAGCATGTGCATCAAATATCACTATATCAAACAATTAATTTCTCAAAGACACTATGTGACTTGTCAAGCTTGAATATGGGAGGGTTGGCAAGGCGTCCTATTGGGTATATCTTTACCTAGGTCAAGGATAGTTTCTAAGAGATCTCTCTCTAAGCCATGTAAAGTGTATGAAGTGGTTGGGGTCAATAATCAATGGGAATAGGGCTCATGACATATAAGGGGTCGTAGTGTCTCATTCATGGATGCCTTTGTAGAGGGTGCATGTGGTACCTTCATCCACAATGCACTTTTCCCAAGCCCATTAATTTCCATTATTTTATTCTTTCATAATTTTAAGGAGAGGTTGAAGGTCACTGCCTTGGTGTGGTGGCCAGATAAATAGAAATATCACCCACAAATACCTAGTGGAAATGAGAAGGTTGACTTGTGATGAGACCCCATTTCTCTCAGCCATGCAACTAAGAGCCATTACCCTGGTTTGGTAACCAGATGATGGAAATGTCATACCACTAGATATTCATGGATGTGATAGGTCGGCTCGTGATGAGACCTCCTATCCTTCGAATAACCTGTTAATCATTCTTTACTATATTGTGGGTCCCCTTTACTCAAAGATAAGTGTTTCACTGCTTTCTTGGGTGATCCCTGGATGAAGCATCTGGAAGGTTCATATAAGGATTTTATCTTTTACCCAACATCAATCCATCTGGGCCTTCATCCCCTTCTTCCCATAGAATGAGGGACAACCCTTTCTCGGGTCCATACACCCTAAAATCCCAAGAGATAAGGAAATGGAGGGGAATAATGATGCAAAGTGGTAAGTATGGTTGAGAATGGTACGATGGATCTTTAAGGGAGTTCCTAGTAGCAAACCCATCCCCAAGGAAAACCACTTACTACAGCACAACCACCAAGGTGAAGCAGGTAAAAAGGCATAATTTCCAAGCATATATCATGAAATATAGAGCAATATAAGATACAACATACTCAACTGGCTTAAATATTGAAATGATGCTCGCCATAATATTGACTTGTACCTCATGGAGCAAGGCCCACTGCCTTCTGGAAGCTAGTTGATGTGGTGGATGCCATCAGGAAATATGTGACCATCTGTGGTGGTGAGAGGGGTTTCCATCTGTGAAAAAGGGTATTGTTGGTCATGCAGTCTTTCGGCACTACATATTTGCAACCTGAGGGTCTCGAGATTTAATCTCCTTAGTTATCCACAAAATGGGGATAACATCTGGCTCCTACTTGGGGACATGTGCTCGTTGTAGAGTGCATGAGAACCACAACATATCCTAGTAGACGTGTGCCTGCAAGGAAACATCAAATTGTCAAGTGCAGGATGTCCTACTCATGATTTTTCTCATATGATCATAATCAAAACCAACTAAGTTAGAAAAATAAAATTTTGACATTTTTTCAAAAAAATTCTAAGCTAAGCACGAAATCAATATGCAAGTAGAGAAAAATGAAAATGAAATTCATCTAAACTAATATGAGCAATCAAGATGCAAATGCAGGGAATCAAAATGACTTACCTACTTATCTGGGGCATGGGCCCTGAAGAAGTCATGTGACCTGGATGTGAGGTTGGAGAAGAGATCCATCTATTGGTAGTGGCATATTCCTCCCGTCTAAAGTCATCAGATAGTACCTTTCTTTGTCAGACTTATTCTGATGATGTAAGGGCCAAGCCATGAATTGTTGTATTTTTGGTCATATCTATGGCATGCCCTTTCTTTTGTCCCACATGAGCACAAGACTTCCTTCATTGAAATCGGTGTAAGGTGTATTCTCATCGTATGGAGATTCTGCGTGGACTGCCTCTTTGATTATTTATTCATGTTTCTCATCTTCTTCTTACATAATATGAATAGACCCTAGCTCCTTCCCATGGTATTTTGTAGTCTTCTTCTTATCTGTCCATGGAAGAAATATCTCCATGGAATCTTCCTACATGAAGGGTAACTCAGATGGATCATACTCAATAACTTGTGGAGGCATATCATAGTAGTGTTCATTGACATAATTAGGACCCCTCAGATCCATCACATGTGTATCTTTGTTTTCCCTATTATATAAGATCTCATGCATGCCATTGCCCATGGGGATATATGCATGTGTAAGGTTCATGCTAAGGAAACCTCCAAGGGTTGAGGACCAGGTCCTCGACAAGAGAATCCCCTAGGCATCTAGAACATCGATCACCAATATGTCCCTGAGGATGTTGATATGTGGAAAATCCATCAAAAATACCTCAACGTCTTCACACACACCAAAGACCTTGACTCTTCTTGAATAAATACCACAAAAATTTTCATAATGTCAAGTTGTCTTCAAACCAAGTTGTTTCATCACCTTCAATGAGATGACATTTGTTGAGGCCCCTGAATATAGCATGCAATTGTTCAAACAGAGTCCATTCATACCTAATGAAAGATAGAAAGGAGGGTTATTTTTCCTTTGCCGATCAAGATACATAGTGTTCAAAATGATGGGAGGATCCTCCTTCTCGACTGGCACCTGTAAGATTTTCAAAATTTCCCTATTCACAGAAGGGATCTTACACATCTATATCATTAGGACCATCATATTTAGTTTTCCAAACATGCTTGCAACATCTATATTCAATTAAATGACATATGTAGGAGTTGGATTAGGAAGCAACTCACATACCCGCGGTGGAGGTGGTGGAGCCACCTTTTATACTGATGGAATAGGAGTATCATGTTGTGATGGAGGGGCTGAATCTTTTTTTATTTTGTAGGTTAGAATTTCCCTCCTCCTTAATTCCTTATTCTAATCATCTGTTAATTTATTTAAGGCTCGGAGTCTCCCCTCTCTTTCTCTTATTCTTCTAGCTTCATTGATCTATTCTTGGGTAACTTGTTCATCTTTGAAATTGCAAATCATGAATTTTATATCGTCGGGATAATCTTTGTCTCATCGGGGGCACTCATCTTCCTTGTGGGGTTCATGGAATGGGAGACACCAAGATTTTATATCAACTGTCCCAACAGGTTTCAAAGTATCTGGGACCTTTGCCTCTTGTTAAGGCCTTGGTTTCCAACCGGTGGCATTTCTCTATTGTCTGGAAAACTGAGATCTAGGAGTAGATGGATTTCTTTCCACTGTAATCATATGTTTCATAAGTTGATTCAGCACCTAAACAAACTGAGTATTCATTCGGTCTATCTTTTGAGTCAGGAGAGCAATTGGATCAGGAATATTGTTGTTGGAAACCTTTGTTCTTGCTTATGTCTTGGTACGAGGGTACTGAAAAGGTTCTATTTTTGAATCAAGGAGATTCTCTTCAATGTAAATACTGAAATCTTTAGCCTCTGCCAATGATGTGGGATTTTTATCTTTGAGAATGTATCAAAACTGCCCTTCAAAAGAATTATTGTAAAGGAGACAAATTGATGATCTTGTAGGATGGTAATCTGTTGGAATTTTATTGTACAACCTGTCAAATATGGAAATGAATTCACTTACTATTTCATTCTCCTTTTTCTTTATTTGATTGAAATGAGTCCCAAGTGTCTCACCATCTACCTTTTTTGACCATCTTCTCTTGAATAATTTGGAAAAAGCATCATAGGACATGATATGATTATTAGGGAGTCCTTTGAACCAGTCAAGGGATTCTTCAGTCAATGACAAAGAAAATAACCTCATGGCCACATCTTCATGATCAATACTTGCATTGTCCATGTCTCATCCCATGACATACATGTGGTCTTCAGCAGTTATCACATTGTTTCTTGGGAACTTTGGAAACCACTTATTGACTTATGTTGTCATTTTGTTAGGGTAACCTTGCATATTGGCCATGTTAAGGGGTTTGTAGAGGTCTCTTTCCCAAGGGAGAGCCATTAGAACAAGAGTAAGGGTATTATGGAAAAGGGTTTTAGCAACGGGATATTTGAGAGGAGGCCTTCTTTGGTAAACCTTAGAAGGTTTGAACCTCCCAGGGGAAAAGGTTTGGGGAAGGAAGGTTTCTGGGAAAGTGGAGTCACCAAATGAGTTTCAAGATGTGCTCATCAAGGAAAATGGAAATGGAATGTTCGTTAGGTGGATTCACTAGGAAAGATAAGGGAAAGGATTTGGGATAGCTTACCAAAGTGTCATTAGGGTACAAAGAAGATTCAAAATCTTCCTCGGAAACGCTGCCAAAATGTTATAGCGCAAGTTGTAGGTTGGGAAAATCATGACCCAATCACAAAAGCAAGTGCTACAACTTGGGAATCCTACACCCAATGTCACCTCGATGTAGGTCCTACACTTCAAGGGTGACTATGTCACTCTAGGGAGGTGATCCCAGTGACCCTAGCGGAATGAGATGGAGATGGATAGAGATGGAAGTGGATCCCCTAGAGGTCAAGTATAAGTGGAGTTAAATGTGTGGAATGGAGTCTTGGGAAGGTCCAAAGGTTTCCAAGTATGATGAGTAACCTGTAAATGGTGAAATACCTACCCGAGACACAAGAAAAACCACTTTGCAATGATGTATGTTAGTTGGATCAGTAAGTTAAGCTTGTTTTCCCTAACTTGCAGCAATAGATAACAATATATATCAGTAATAAAACTGAATTGTCTCAATAAAACTCAAGAACGGACCTTAGTATTCTTTATCCTTCTATTCTCCTCGTGTTCCTCCTTCTCTTTTTGCCTTTAAGCAATCAAAATTAGTTGAAGTAGTTAAACTACCTCTTTTAGTTAAGTTAACTAAAACTCAACTAACTTTTAGTTTAGGGGGGAAATTAATAAAATAATAATAAGGGTCTTTAATAAATAATAACTAGTAGGTGGGACCCCTTGTGACTTTCTTTAGTTTCTTAACAAACATAAACACAACTAGTTAATCAATCAAACACATCCCTCCTTGTGGCTCCCATCATCACTCTCATAATTTTGAAAATTAATATCAATGATATTTGAAACCATATCCAAAAAATATAGTATCCAACATATTCAAAAATAGTGTGTTGTCCAAAAACTTCAGCAGTGAACTGTTCTCAACAATCAATAAATAAAAACACTCAAAAAATCATATTTTCCACTTTGGGAGGAAATCTTCCCTTTGTTGCTATTATCTCCCTTTGATTTCTTTGAATTTTCCTTAGGCTATGTGGAGCCTTTAGGCCTAATCTCACTGATAACATCAGATCAATCATCTCTCAAGTGCATGCAGGATGAAACAGATTTGGCAGAGTCATTTTAGGGAGAGGAGGAGGCAGTAGCATATTTTCCTTTATCAGGTGCATGGTGGGCTTCAGTTTTTAATCTCTTGCTTCTGTGGGAAGACTGTATTGGTGAGTGTGCAGGGGCATCTTGGACAATTGGGTTAACCAGTGGAGGAGGAGCAGGCACAGACAAATTGGGCCAGCCATGATGTTGGGAGACTGTTGGGTGTACAATCTCTTGCCATTCGTCATTTTCAGGGACTTCGGGTTGTAATGAGACATGAGGGGGCACTGGGATACTAGGGACATGTGGGGGTTGGAAAGGAGGCCTTTCTGGCCTAGGTTGGACCACCCCTTGTCCAATCCAGTTGAAAAACCTAGCTTGGAATAATTGGTTCAAATATTGTGGATCTTCATCACAATGTGTAGAAAACCTTGGCCTTCTAGGGCCCCTGTTCCAATTTCCTCTTCCCCTATTATTTCGGCCATGGCTTCCTCTGTTGAAGAAGCTCATTATTGTATTCATTATTTATTAGCAACTAGTTTCTTCAAACCATACATGACATCTCTTTAAATATGAAACAAAGTTTGGCTCAGCAACACATCAAACTCATGCAATCCAATCCATAAAAATCGTTTAATACTTGTCAATGAGCACAGGGTGAATAAGGGTTCTGGGATATATGAGGGATTGTATTGAGAAAAAAGTGGTAAAATGACGGGGGATAGATCATGGTTACTGCTCAACAAATAATCAAACAATCAACTGTATTGTAATTGACAAAACATATCAACTATAACTCATCTATGTTCCATCCTTCAACTGCTATAATACAGAGTTTTCATTTGACTATAATTTAATTTTAAGAACAGAGCATGGATAGTGAATCTAAGAATATGAGGGGATTTGTAATGTGCGGAAAAGTGAGAGAATAGCAGGGAAATAACGAATATTGTTCATAAAACAAATCGAGTAAAACATAACTATGTACTATACTCAATACAAAAAATACCAACACCATATCAACAATCATTGTATATCAAACTATTTTCTATCACAGCATTTAAATTTCTTAAAACTTCTCAATTTGAGCAGTCTGTGCAATCATACTCATAATCAAAACAACTTTCCATTCAACAGTCTTGTTAAGAAAATATTTGGTCTTTAATTTATTTATTTCCTTTTAAGAATTAAAATAAAACACACAGAAACATTGCTCCACCTCTATCCCATAATGCATCACTATAAAAATATCATACACTCTCTATCAATTCACAATCGGCCAATTAAAACATATGCACAGGTCCATTTCCAAATCGAACTGACTTCCAAAACATGCATGATTACATACATTTTTCATCATATCAACCAATAAGTTTTTGCAACGGAACCACAGTCAACATAAAACTTCAAACCTCATCATTGTCGATGTAACCATTTCCAATATGCACGATGATTCAATAATATATGCACAGTGAACATAACCAAATACACACAATCACCAATTCCATAATTTGCTATAAACCCGATCAGGCCCAGTGAAACACACAAGTGTTTCCTTTTTGCAATTAAGACAACGTTGTAAGAACACAGTAAGTGGAAATATAATGAGAGGATAACAGCCCCTAACTGTATATAATTACTCGTTCCCAATCGTAACTCTCCAACCAATTTACTCATAGAAAGATGAGATAGGAACTCGACGAAAATTTTCATAACCACTCCAATTGATAAACCAATCCTTGATAACAAGAAGATGCCCAAAGGGATAAGAACAGTTGGGGATTTAAAATTGGACTCTGTCACAACAAATGTGAGGAGTCAATCAAGTGCGTGCTCATTCAGAATAGCACAGAGAACTGGAGGTCCTCAGAGACACATCAACCTCAGGCAAAACCCTTTTGATACAAACAGTAGTAAGCCACAAGGTCTCCTTATAACTCCCAGCCTGGGAAATGGAACAACAGTTAGCCACAGAGGAAGACAACGACGGGTAGGATAGAAAAGATCGGTGCACATAGTGTGTTTTACGCCTACAGAAGAGAGGCGAATGTTAACTGAATAATGACGGTTACAAGGAACACACAGAGATATAACCTCTATCAATTTTCTTAAGAGCCGAACCATTGCACAACATATATATCAACGTTATGGCCACCCTAAGACCGATTCTTGAGATACTTTGGTTCCAAGACAATGAGAATGAGCCCATGACCATGACTTTGGTACGATAAATACACATCAACCAAATGTCAATCTGAATGCGACTGGATAGGGTTATGCTCATGACTGTGAGAAGCAACCGACAAGAATACTCAGAGTAAAACCCTCCACCATTTTAACATAGAGTGTTATATAACCAATCCACTTATTATCCACAGAGACCCATCATGATTTTAACCAACTGAGCAACCAGCAAATGCACAACTCAAACAAAAAAACAATTCTTTTGCTTGCAATCTGAACAATTACACAGTCATTCCAGAGAGAAAAATCACACATTTACACAGTTTCAATTCTCAATAAAACACAAACCCAAGCATTACCGAGCCATTGTTTTTTCATACACAGATAATAATTCATGGATGGGGTGAAAAAGAACCATACCTGTAACAGAGAACTTAAAAGGGAGAGTTGGTCGAGCGTTTTCTTCCCAAGCCTGAAATGCAAAGCTTAACCACCAACAGACCGAAATGCAACAAAGAACAATAATAGGGTGACGGTCTGATGGAGGGAGTATGGATTGACATGAATTTAATGCACGTCGCTTCCATTTCATATCCTATTCAATTCTAAAGTACAAGACAGCTAACATTCACCCATGCATTAAACCATGTAATCAATTTCCAAACCATTGAGATCTGCAACAATATTCCTTGCCCAATGCGCCATCCAAAACATTCACGTTAACCTTTGCCAAGTTTTCATGACATACCATATGCATTGCAATTTTATATGCACCCAAAATAAATCAAATGAAATCGTATAGCCACTAACCAACCATATAATAGTTAGGACTAACACTAACATCTTTTTGTATGCATATAATCCTTAACATAACTCAAACATGGATCCTTTCCTTTTAGGATTGTTTTCATAAGTTTATTTTCTTTGTTTTGGTTATGTTATTACTAACATGTTTCTTGTGTGTATGTGGCCAAGTAGTAGATCGCAATGGTTTGTGACATGATCAAATCATAGCAACTGTAAATATATACCCATCATAACATAAAAATAATGCTTTGAATTGCAGAAACATCCCTAAAATGCATCATCCACCTGTTACTATGTAAAAATGAAACCAAGACTGCATTGTCAACCATATAGGACTGTGTAAGCAGCGTCGAAACAACAACAAAAAATGTGTGATATGACTATCTCTGAGCCTCCAGTCTACAAGGGGGTCCCACCTACTAGTATT
>WSFP011415837.1:0-23756 GCA_009831015.1 Picea engelmannii
AAAGTGTGGGAAGTCAAAATGAAATAGAGTCAGGGACTATTGATCAATCAAAGCAGGTACAACATGTTCATCAGTTTATGGAAATAAAAAAGGCAGGTGCAAGCATTAAAAAGTGTATGATTCCCAAAGTTTATGACCAGGATGCATATCAAACTAGAATGATCACAGTTGTAGATTATGAGAAGGGAAGGTTGAATATAGCAGTCATGGAGCCAAAGAAGCAGAAGAAAGTAACAAACATCTCTATTGATTTAAGTGTTGTTCATCCATTGGATAAATTTAATTTGCATAGGAAAACTGCAGAAATAATAAATAGAGATTCCATGATAGTTAATATTGGAATGAAGGAACTTCAATCCATAAATGATAAGCTCATGACTCGGTTAAATAAGGAAAAATTGGCTACTAGGACTAGATAGATAAGAGTGGAGGAGCTACATAAATGGATAATAGAACTATGAGCTAATCCAAAAGATGATGCATCCATACAAGCACTCATAAAATCAAAGGACAAAGAAATCTAAGTTCTGAAGAAAAAGCTTAAAATCCTTGGAATTGACCATGTACAGACCCCATAATGACAAACAATCTAGGAAGAAAAAGATCAACTTATGAAGAAAATGGTAGAGATGGGAGAGCAGATTGAGATATATGAAAAATAGATTGAAAGTCTAAAATGGGTGTCTTCTTCTCTTTAAGAAACAAATACATTAGATCCAACAACTGGATTGTCAAGGGAATTAGCATATATGAACCTGAAAGGTGTTGAAATTGAAAGCTTAAAGAAAACAATCTCAGAGAAAAAGGAAGAAATCGAAGATAAAGACAAAAATCTTACATAATAATAGAAACTAAAGGCTAAGATGTTAACTAATATGGAATAGATGAAGACTAAACTTTTAGGTGAACCATATTAGGTAGGAGCCAAACATTTCTCCTGAGATGAAATCATCAGTGAAGTAGCCACGATTTGGGATTATTTCAAAATAATAGATGATGAAATGTTACTGTTAGATGAAGCAGATGATGTAATCTAGAAATCATTTCATGAATTAGGAACAAGACCCCAAGTTTCCACTCAAATCATAAAGTTCCTAAATTCCAACTCTAGAAAGACATTGTCAAGCAAAGGTGTTCTAGATAGAACAACAACGGTGATGGAAACTAAAAGAATTTTCACAAAAGGGAACCTAATACATCAAGCTCAAAATGAATGAATAACATTGAAAATAAATGTGGAATCTATTTCTAATAAATTTGAGAATTTAGTGAAGATGGGGTTACCTTCAACTTGGGATAAAGAAAGAAAATTCTTGTCATATCAAAGCTACAAAAACACATTACAACACAATGGTGGGTAGCAATATTGCCCCATCTTCAACATTCTATTTTGGGGTGGACACCTCCCTAGGTTTGTACCCTCGATAAGGAGTAGGTCCATTCCATCTTATAGAATTCCTTCAAGGAGCATAATAGTGTCTAGTATTAGAAAACCATAGTTATCAAATGTAGTCATATTCCCCCCTAGTGGTGGAAACACATGTGGCAGTTTTATGAGTGGTGACATGACTTAAAATTGGTTCTTTGGGAATAATGGGTGCATTTACACCGCTGAGTTTCCATTCTTGGAAACTTTAAATATATTATATTTTTCTAAGTTAACTAATAACTTGATGCACCATAATTACAAATAGCCTCTTATCATGGCCAAATTGCATTTTAACATTCCTAAGTTTGAAGGTAAGTCTGGAGAAGACTCGTCGAATCACATTGTTACTTTCCATCTTTGGTGCCCCTCAAAATCCTCGATGGATGATAGTATTAGACGGAGAATTTTATACCAAACCATGACATGGGTTGCAACAAAGTGGTACATTTAGTTACCATGGGCCTTGCATAATAATTTTCCATCCTTGGCAATGGCCTTCTTAACACATTTCTGGCTACCAATATGTCACGATATCAGGACAAAGTTGTTAACATCACTTTGACAAAGTACATCCACCCACATATTTGATCACATTCATGAGTGGAGGAGGTGATATCGAATGATGAAAGTAGATATCCTTGACCAATTGTTGGCTTATTGGTCAGTGAAATGAAATTCTTGGTGCCTTGTATTGCCAAATATATTTCCTTGTTAGGGGCATCAACTAAGGAAGAGGTAATAATGAAATCCTAGTCGTTAGATTTGATTTATTCACAATTTAAGGATTTATATGAGATTTTTTCAGATGCATCGAGAGTTGAAACAAACCTAACTTGTATAAATGTTCATGAGAACTCAATGTAAAGGGAGCTTTTTTGTCCGAACTTAAGTTTTTAATAAAATCATATAGTTTTTAAGATTCAAACTTCCACGTTTCAGTCAATGTGATCTCTTTCCTTATGTTAGTTTCACGCTCTTATATTCTTATTAAATGTATCTATTGCCATGATTGTGATGACTTAGTACAACAACTACCATCATAAGGCTACAAATGTATCATTAAAAGTTACATATTTCTTCAAATATACTGTGAGTATAAAGAAGACATGTGCTTACATTTTATTGTTTCTTTTGAATTGAAAATAAATATTCCTTTTGTTCAAACTATATTTTGGTGTAAGATACATAATCAAACATCATTTGTTCTTGCTAAAAGTTAAGTAATTTGATTAGAGGATACATTATTTTAATTTCCAGTTTTGTTTTCTTTAAAATCTTCTTTCATCTTCTAAATCCCTAATTGTCTGGAACATAAAACAATTTTCCTTCTAATCTTAAATCTTTAAATATTTAAAGAACAAATATACAAGCCTAAATTAGCAACAAAAACACTCTATTTTAGGAGAAATCTACTTAAAAACAAATCAATCAATCTTATGGATTCCTTGGCATAGTTTCCTAGCCAAAAAAATCTCAAGGGTTAAAACATTATTTTGGCACTGTTGTCGGGGACCAAATTAAAGAAATCTATGTTTCCCTGGGAAAGATGACAATAAAACCTAATCATTGTTAGTGAACTAAGAGATAGGAAGGATAAAATCGTTGACCTATTGACTCCACATTTTCAATCCTGGAATCAGAAGGGAAAAACAATAGGGCTCACCTAGATCTTAAGAAGACAACTCCAACAGCTAATCTTGAAAAACCATTGTCTAAGAAAAATCCAAAACGTACACCCACAACTCCTCCTACCATATCCCCTACCTCTAAACCTTCATCTTCTACTGTTCCTAAATCAAAAGGAAAATATCCTATTGATCTAAAGGATTCCATAAGAAAAACTCCTATAAACCCTTCAGACCCTTCCAACCCATCTCTTCTTTCATCTCCCAAAAAACCTCTTCCAAGTTCCCTAAAACCACTCTTGACAGTCTCTAGAGCAGAATCCATCCAATTTTTCCCTAAAATTTATATTGACCTTTCTATTAAAGACTCTACTATAGTTTCTCAAATACATTCCACCAAAGATTCTCCTTTTCCCCCTAAAGAATCACTTGAGAATTCTCCCAACCTTTCCCCAAAGGAATCTCTTGAAAAGTTCCTTGTTTGGTCTACATCTCCAAGGTTTTCCTTCCTAAGTCCTAAAAAGTAAATTTTAGAAATCCCTCAAACTTTGTTTTTAGAAAACACTCTTGAAGAAGAAGAATATTTTAAGACTTATATCAACCCCTTAATCCTGAGAATTCTCATCTATTACTTGATTACCTAACTATGGCAGGGAAAATCCCATAACAAGTACCACCTCCTCCTCCTCCTCCACCACCAAGAGTTTTCAATAAAGATGTTGCTAGATATGCTCCTTTGAATCTCCGAACAAATCTTCATGGTTTTCCTGATAATTATCTAAAGCCGCTGCTTAGATTTAATGGGGAGGATGAGACCACAACCCTTGAACATTTAGCAACATTTTATTATTTCACCGATAATCAAGGTTTACAACATGAAGACGTATATATGAGGATATTTATTCAGACAATTGAAGGTGAAGTGAGAACATGGTTTAAGGGATTACCCCCTAATTCCATCAATTCTTGGGATGCACTAGAATCTTATTTCCTCAGACAATGGGGTGAAAATAAGATCATTTATATTTTTTGACTGAGTTTGGGAATCTTAAAAATAAACAAAATGAATCTATCTCAAATTTCATCAAGAGATTTAATAAACTTTATAATAAAATCCATGCAGATGTCAAACCATCACAACCAAAAACAAAAGTTACTTTTACTGGATCTTTTGATCCTAACTTTTCCTTATTTCTTAGAGAAACAAGATCACCACCTTAAGTACTATGCAAGATGATGCAATAGAAATTGAATCCAATGTGATTTCATCGGGTAAATATAGGATTATAAATGAATCGGGAGAAAGAGAAAGAAGAAAACTAAAATAACAAGTTGGTACATCTGATATTAACAAAAATCAAGAGGATAAAATTTAAGAAATGTACAGAATTATTAAATATCTATAAAATAAACTAGCTAGGATGGAAACAGAGAGAAGAAGGTCTGACATTAGAAACTAAAATCAGTTTAGGAGGCCTTTTAATCCTCCCCAATTTTTACAGAGAGAAAGAAGAAACAAAGATCAAGTAATACAAGCATCCATAAAAATGAAAATAGGGTTGAATATTTTGAAGAAGATTAGATTGAGGATACTAATGAGGAAATTAATATGATGGAAGGTGATCCTTTCGAAGTGTATGTGACCCAGGATGAATATGAAAAATATTTAATTTTTAATTCATACTTCAATGAAGATGACAAAAAAAATAATTTGGATTCATCATCATCTCAATATAAATCCTTCTCATATTCATTACAGGCTTAATTGCATAGAAAATATGACCTTAGAATGAAAACCAATGTAAATACAACCAAAATGAATAATCAAGGTCAACCAGTAAAAACACAAAACAAAGACAAAGGGAAATAAATTACACTTGCAAAACAAAAATATGGTTAACAACCTACAAAGAAAACATATATTGAACATAAAGAAACCTAAAAAGTAAGCAATTCTTTTAATTTAGAACGTGAGCTTAATAACATTAGAATCCCTATCCCTTTGTTAGAAATTGCAAAAAATCAAGTTTACAGAAAACAAGTAATGAAAATGATTGATTGTGCTATTGCAACAACACAACTAGACACCTTAAACTTGCAAGATGAATTGCCTATTGTGATGTTTGGTCCTCATATTGGGGAAAGAGGAGAACCGATAGCCCCATTTTATATCTCTTTAACAATCCATAAACATCTTTTACACAATTGCAGGCTAGATTCAAGAGCTTCTCACAATCTAATGTCAAAAATCATTACGGAGAAGTTAGGATTACAAATCAAAAGACCATACCATGACTTGTATTTCTTTGATGCAAGAAAAGTTAGATGTTTAGCGGTGATTAAAGATCTGGTAATTCACTTAGCCCAAATACCTGTAAAAGGTGTTTTGATGGATATAGTTGTGGAAGATGTGCTTGTAAACTAGGAGGCTCGTTGCAAATGGACGACTTATGCCACAATCCCAGTTTTTAGTGGAGAGACTAGGAGACTTTATAGGGAAACCAAACTTGCTTACACTGTCAGTAATCCTAATCACCCTAATAATTATCATGTCTATTCAAAATAACAAGATTTGGGATGTTTTATTTTATATGTAAATGATGAACCAAAAAATTGTACAAAAAATGTAAATATTTCTTTGAATGAAAATAAGCCTAAAGTGGGAATGTGGAAAATGTACTTTGATGGAGATTCCTCTTGGGAAGGTGATGGAATAAATATTCTTCTAATCTCACTTTCTCACAAACTCTTTCCATTTTATTTTAGATTACAATTTGAAATAGATTCCTCAAATAATGTCTGTGAATATGAAGCTTTAATGCTAGGTTTAAAAGTTGCTAGGAAAATGAAAATAAAAAATCTTATTGTCTATGGGGATGCATAATTAATTGTTAAACAAATAAGGAAAGTTTATCAAGATAAACATCATAGGATGAGATCCTATAGAAATTATGCTTGGGACTTAATTGAGAATTTCTTTTTGACCTTTAATATTCATGCAATTCCCAGACAAGAAAATAAACAAGCAGATTTGTTAGTTGTAGGAGCAATCACTTTTACACCTCATGAAGTGCCAAATCTTAAATACGAAGTTGAAATGAAATACAAACCTTCAATACCTGAAAATGTCAAACATTGGCAAGTGTTTGAAGATGACCAACATATTAAAAAGTTTTTGGAAATGATTAATGAATTTTCAACAACTCATATTGATAAGGAAGATGACCAAACTAATGAACAAATTAATCAAAACAGTCATCCAACTCCTAAATTACAATATATGATTGCTAACCATAAAATGACGGTGTTAAGAAATAATCAAATTCCAAAAGGATTGGTGCCTCTGGGGAAGCTCTTTGATAAATATGGTGTTGTTGTAAAACCAATGGTTCATCCTCAAAAAGAAGAAGTAGAAGATCACAATATTGGGACTGATCAAGAACCAAGGCATATCAAACTTTCAAAATTTCTGCATGCTAATCAAAAGGTCAAGTATATTGATTTATTCAAAGAATTTACTGAAATATTTTCTTGGTCTTATGATTATCTAAAGACCTATGACACATACATTATTGAACACGGACTTCTAATGAATGTAGGATGTAAACCATTCAGGCATAAATTAAGACATGTAAATCCTATCTTATTCCCAGTTATTAAAAAGTAGCTAAAAAAGTTATTGGATGCAAAAATTATAGTTCCCTCGAGATACTCTTCATGGGTTGCAAATTTAGTATCTCTTAGGAAAAATAATGGTGAAATTAGACTTTGTGTTGATTTTAGAAACCTCAATAAGTCTTCATTAAAGGATAATTGTCCTCTACCTAAAATGGACCATTTTTGCAAAAAATAGTTGGTTCTAATAGAATTTCAATGATTGATGGCTTTTCAGGTTATAACTAGATTGTTGCACATGAAAAAGGTAGAGATATAACTGCATTTACCACACCATGGGGAACCTTCATGTACAACAAAATTTCCTTTGGAATAATGAATGCATGAGCAACATTTTACAGGGAAATGGACATAACATTTGTGGGAGAAAAGGAAAAATTTGTTATGATTTATTTAGATGATCTTACTTTTTTTTCTAAATCAGATGAAGATCATTTGAAACATCTTGAGCATTCTTTCATTAAATGTAGAAAATATTTTTTGTCACTAAATCCTAAAAAATCAAATTTCTCTATGTAGGAAGGAAAGTTACTTGGTCACATTGTATCAAAGGATGGAGTCAAGACTGATCCTCAATGCATTGAAGCGATTAAAATTATCATTTTATCAAGGAATAAGAAGGAGAAATAGTCCTTTCTTGGAAAAATTAACTTTTTGGGAAGATTCATACCTAATTTTGTTGAAGTGGTAAAAAAATTGACTGATATCTTTAAAAATGACAATGAGGTTAAGTGGTCCCCAGAAGTAAGATACTCATTTGATCAAATAAATAAAGCTTTGGGAGAAGCACTAATGTTGGCAAGCCCAGATTGTTCTAAGGAATTTCTTATCTTCTCCTTTGCATGTGATAACATTATTTTTGTTGTCCTCCTACAAAGGAATGAAGAAAAACAATATCAACCAATAGCCCTCAAAATGGCCCCGAAAGTTTGGGACCCGAAAAACTACTAAAAATAGTAAGTTTCCAAAAATTTGTTTTGAGCCAATTGGAATACGTGGGTGGCCACCAAGATTCTCCTGGATCACTCCTCCCTCCTTAGGAATAAATGGGCTCCATTGCATTGAGTTTCCATGGGAGAGGGGAAAATGTTTGTTGAATCTGAATCTTGGTGAACTGTTTGCCTTGTTGGAGAAGTTGTGTTGCCTGGCTTGTAGAAGGTTGTCAAGAACTTGATGTTTGAAGGGTTGGATATTTTTAACCAGTCTGGCTACATGAGATGACTATGTGTATAATGAATCTTTGCTCTTTGTTTCAATCTTGTCAACCTACATCTGCTGGATAGAAGGTGCATGGGCTGAGGCTGCAGTGGTTATAATGTCCTTATGTTCGCCTTTTGAACAAATTGTGAAGAAGATGAATGTTGCAGTATGAGATATTACCTTGTGGCACTATTTAGGTGGCACAATAGTCAGAACTATCTTTAGTATCATGTAGAGATGACCCCCCAGAGTAACAATGACACTACGAGGTCGAGACCCATAAATAGCATGACACTTCCACATATACGGTTGGCCCAAAAGAACATCACAGACATCCAGCGGGGTAACATCACATAATACCTCATCCTTGAAGGGATTGATACTGTATCGCAAGCGACATTGCTGGCAGAGACAAATATCTCATCCCTAGTGAAGTCACCCGATGTTGTATGGTTGTGGGTGTGGAGTTGTCGACAATCCCAACTGTTTTACGACCTTTGTTGAGATGAGGTTCTTCCAGCTTCCGCTATCAACAATAAAATGTAGTGGGGTCCCCTTCACCCACATCTGTGAATGAAAAATCCACTCTTCCTCTTCAGGATTTGTTGGTTGAATTGTTGCAGTTGCGACAATAGCAGTGAGGTCTACGTCGATGATCTATCTTCTCCCATTATTTTCTGAATCAGATTTCAAATCAGGGTTAGACTCCTTTTCTTTGATCTCGACCACCAATGATTGTTTTGAGCCACATTCATCAGTGTTGTGCCAAGGGATTTTGTGGAAATCACACCACTTTCCAGTGTCCTTCCTCGTATTTTTGTTACCCTTCTTTTCCTATAGGTTGGAATGGTTTTCTGGAGGTTGGTTGTTAGGGTCGTCTTTACCATACTTTTTTTGTTGCGGATTTGTAGACCCAAATTTCTGTTTGTTCTGGTGCCTAAATTTATGCTCGATTTTGACAGCATATCGATAGGCAACTCTCAGTGATGATATGTTCATAAAATCCATTTAGGTTTGGATGTACCTATGTAGAGCCCTATGGTATTTCAGAACCAAATTCCTCTTAGAGTCTTTGATACCCAAATTGTTGCGTAAGGTATGGAAAGTATTTGTGAACTCTGACATCGTTTGGCCCCTCTCTTGTTGCAGTGCGATCCATCTCATGTACTAGTCATCATAGTTACCAACATGGTAATATTGTTCCTTGATCACATCCAAAAGAAAATCCCAAGTGGGATTGACCCCATATATTCTAGAATCCTCTGTGGAGATTTACTCCCAGTAAGTTTCCCACCAATGTTTGACATGGGGGAGAGACTTAAGGAGTGTGAAGGTGATATTTTCCTCGTCGAAAAAATCATGAACAAAGAAATAACCTTCTAGCATATTTAACCATTTTTCTAGGGCATCCTCATCTATCTGACCTTCAAATATGGGAATATCAAAATTAACTTATACCTTGAAAGGAGAGGTGCCTCCAAAGTGGTTGCTTGATGAAGACACACCTGTTGTTATCGACAAGTGTTGAAGGATGTGGGTAAAATTCTCCATCATTTCATCCCTCTGTTGCGTGAGAGCTTGCTCAAGAAACAGATTAATAAAATCTTCTGCTATGTCATCTTTCTTTTCTTCCACAATGGAGGGTTTCTTGAGCATGCGAGAGTGATTGTAGTTAAGAGAGATAAGCTCGAGACACAACTTTTTATACTCGGACCTCGTCGGGGACATGCACTGAAAAACGATTAAGAGCATCCTACTCTTATACCACTGATCTAGATTATTTTTTATAACGAAATGAAGGAAGATATATAACAATGAAATATACAGATATATTGAGAGATACACAAAAGTATTGCAATAAACACAGAGATACAGTAATACACAATTTCTATTAATGAGAAAAATGTACAAAACTGTAGAAATACAATGTGAAAGACTCACTAGAATGGTGGCAATGTATCTCTGAGAAGAGATGTGACAGCTACACTCATTCACAAGAATATGGTGATGTTTACAAAGAGGCTCTAGAGGCATTTTTAACATAAATAAAATCGAAAACCCTAACCCCGAAAGATGAAAATCCAACAATTTTGGGGTGTTTGGTGTATCAACTTCACAGGGGTGTAACTTTAGCATACGATCTTCGTTTGGGGCGCATGATATATCGTTGGAAAGGTATTGATGAGGAGATTCATTTCACAGCCTCAATCAAAGCCTTTTTATAGCATTGAGATTGAGGTTCCCGATCGTGAAAAAGCGTCGTTTAGGCCCTCAAAATGACCCCTAAAGTTTGGGACCTGAAAAACTGCTAAAAATAGTAAGTTGCCAAAAAACTATTTTGAGCTAGTTGGAATAGGTGGGTGGCCACCAAGATCCTTGTAGATCAATATTGTACTTTGGTTATTTAAACTAATGTTTTATTGATCAACTTATTTTCGATGTTCCACCTCTTCATGTTCCATATACAAGCATAGAAATAAAGTGTAATAAGTATATCTATATTTATATAGTAGAAAATATATGATTGCGTGAATAAAAAAATGTACCATATAAGTGAGTGTTTCATAAACAATACACTACACATTCTTTAATGCCATGCTACATGTCGTCTCTCAAAATCACTTATGTTGGTTGCACTGCATACTTTGTTTCATGTATGTTTAATACTCCATGACAAAGCACAATCGATATAATTAATATAAAGATTTCATGTTGGTCCATTAATTATAAACCGAGGGAAGTTAAACAACATAGCTACTTACAAATTGTTCAACTAAACCTTGATACTTAAACATGTACTCACAACCCATACTTAACCCAATGTTGATCAATTCTTCGGTTGGATCTTCTTTGTATGTTAGCACCTATTAGAAGACATCCATGGATGAGTGTAAATTAATCATTTAAATATAAAGATCACAACAAATATGAAATATTAAGTAAGACCGAAAACCTAAGTACTCACAAACTTTGTGATCAACCATTTTATTCCTTGTCGTCGTGTCTTATGTGTTGAATGGGTTCCATTTTTTTCATTTATGCAACAAAACAATAGAAAATTAGTATTTCATGCGATAATTGAATTCAATGTACATAAAATAATAAATGAATAATTACATACCTCTGATGCACAGTGTTATTGGAATGACTCCTCGTGTGATGCATTATGTTCATTTCTTTTACCATCTCATTGTACACTTTTTTGGACATCTCTACTGGCATGTATTAATTTTCCCCTCATTTGTCCCTTGGAATTTGCATAATCTTCTCGAAAAACAAAAACCACAGTATTTTTTTTTAAATTGACATGAAAGTAAATATAACAAAAAAAAAATAGTAATTTTTGGGACATATTATAGAAAAACATGATTAGTAATAATACTTTTTAAATGATTCTTTTTTGTTATTGTAAGTTTTTTCTATTGCAAGTCTCACGAGTCTCATTGACCATTGTTTCATAAACACTTCCTGTATTTTATATATAAACTAAATCTTGGAGTCTTTGGGTTGATTTTTGTATTGTAAGTGGAAAGTAAGTCTATACGTTCTTTCCACTATATCCCTCGTAGTTTTATAAAAAAATACCCCCTCTTGTTAACTTCCAACACCACTTTAGATGAATTGAGGACCAATTCATTATCATTTACATATTTCATATTTTTTTTCTTCTTAGGACGACATTCCATTCCCTCACTATTGGTCCTTGTGTAACATTAAAAGATGTGAAAGTGAGTGTTTAAAACATGTTAGTGATTAATGTTAGGAAATTCATTTTTAGTAAAATTTCAAAGAAAAACTTCATGTTGATTACCTTTTGATCCACCTAATTCCTCTCTTTGCAACATTTCCATAAATCTTCTACCCTCTTTTTATACTCAGATTGCAAACAATCTTATCGAGTTTCTTCAACTTTTTGCTTTGCATGACATGCCTTAACCAATACACATCATTAATTTAAACCTACAGATAATTCAAATAAATTGAAAATTTAATAAAAGTTAAATAACTTACCCTATTCTCTTGTTAGAATAAGCTACCATCACACTCACTGCAATAAGTTGTTTTCATTGAACTTATACTAGCCATCTTCTTTAAAAAAAATGTCAGGAATCATCAAATCTAAAATTTATGATTTTTTTTACAAAATAAGATTTCAATGCATATAATAAAATAGTATGCCCCAATGCATTAAACATATGTATACACACCAGTATATGATTACCATGTTGTTACAGAATTGAAAATGTTTTGTTTATAAATTTTATATTCATGTGATGCTCTATAAAGTAATAGAAGCATCAGTGCCTCATTATTGTTTATTGTGCATCACCAACACATGAACAAATTTAAAACATGGCCCTTTCAATATTAAAAACAATGTTATTTGCATTTTAAACTCATCGGTGTTGTTGACATGAACATTCTCACGAGTGCAATATTCCTGTATAATGCACATCACTAATTGTGAAAGCATTTTTTTTTAAATAAAACTGACAGTGACAGGGTTTGGTATCCAATGCAATGAGTGGTCCCATTGCAATGGATGCCAAACACCTCATATAAAGGTAAATAAACCCTATAAAAGTCTATTGCTAAAAAAAAATCTCCTTGTGAAATATAGAGAGGGAAACCAAGAGAAAAAACAAGAAAACTAGGGCTTCCAATATTGAAGGTAACTATGTTGTCATTTTTTTTAGAATGCATTGAAAATTGTTTGAATCAAATAGGGGAATTATTGAGATGCTCAATAGATTGAAATCACATACCTGGAATTTCTCCTATGCATATTTGTATGTGACCTACAGTGCTCCCTTGCAAATTTGGCTCTACAGAAAAATCTATCCATTCCAAAGTCTTTGCTAGTAAATATCTCTTGCGCAAATCTCCCATCTAAATTTCGGAAAATAATGAAATAATGATTAGGGTTTGCATTTATAAACATATACATTTAGAAAAATGAACACTCATTTTTCGCTATATATTCCAACAAAATAATGATAAACGTGCGTGTTATTTTTTCGGTAACTAAATTTTTCAGTGTCCTATATAATTTAAAGAGCATCAGTTCTCTTGTTACGTAAAAGTGCACCAACAAACAATTTCATTGACAAAACACAAATGCAAACTTCCACTATCAAAAAATTTTGAAGGCAAAAGCGGAGGTCTATCTTTGGTGCCTCTTATAATTTAGTGCACTAATGTGTTTTGTATATATAGACGCATCGGTGCATTATAAAATAATTAAGCACATTGATAACATTATTAAGCCAAGATTTTGGTTTAAAGTCGACTCGAGATTGTTATTGAGTCAAGCCTAGCACATCTTGATTTAATTGGTTCTAGGAAAAGGTTTGGGAAAACTTTGAGAGTGGTAGGATCAACAATTGGCTTCAATAAGGTTCAGAATTAGGCTCTTTGTGCCAACTTTCTATGTGCAGCAGATCAGGATAATACAGCTTAGATCAATTATAATGTTATAAACAAGTGAAATGAGGTGATGTGAGGAAAAAAAATTGTAAGACAATCAAAGAACACCCTGATATTTAATATATCTAACAGTATAGGAATAACTCAGTATTCAGAAACCCTTTCTAAATCTGAATTAAAGACTCGAATAAGTCTATGGAAAAGACTACAACATACCCTACACTGCATCCCTCTTAGCACATAAACTGCATACATATATCCTATAGTAGCATAGCATATTCCAGTAGAAGAAAAAGAAAATGATTTACACATAAATAAGAGAACAAACTGACCATACACTTTATTATCGGTTCCTTACATAGAAATCTAGTGGACAAAAAGGTTTTCAAAAATAGTACATGAAAATCTAATTACAGAGATCAAACCTCTCTGCGGCTCACTCTCAGTCCCTCGGAATGAATTCCCCTTCTCATTACAAAAATTTCAAAGTATACAGTAATGCTCATAGAGAAAGTCTTTAACAAACTTTTACAAAAACAGAAAATCACAAATATTTTTGCCATGAGATCTGGGATATGTCTTCCTCATGTTGATTTGATTCCTTGGATAATATCAGTTGAATCCTTATTCTCATGGTTGTCTTATACTCGATTCTGGAATACAGGATAATGTTTGATTGATTTTTTGCCTGGAAATGACATGCTATCCACTTATCCTCTACCAGCTCTTTCCTATAAACTTCAAATGTTGATTTGATTGAGTTGATCTTTCTCCATTAAATTTGGAAATAATCTTTTATATGATGTTTCAAAGCCTATAAATGCTCTTTATAAGTCTTCAATTTCCACCTATATAGGAATTTCTGACTGTCTATGTTTAACATTTGAATCATTTTTCTAGTAAAAGCATTGTTTTCCAACTAGACCTATAATCTGAATCTTGGTTTTTCTCAGATGCTTTGATTTGAGGATTTTCTTTGATTAATCTGGAGCTTATCCCCTGCCATTGAGAGATTTAATAACTCTCCTTAATAGCTCAAATGTTGCTTGAGAAGGCCAATTGAACCACTTGCTTCCAGATGTGTTCAGTTTGATCCCTTCGTTGTGCTTGGATATATTCGAATTGATGCTTGAATGGTGAGAAATATATTCAAATGTCTACAAACACAAATAAAATACCTGAAAACTTGCAATTTGGCTGCCAGCTACTCCTTGGAATCTAGGATTACCCTCAATTGTTGCCTCAGAATTTCGGTTGTGCTTTGATTGCTAATTTTATTCCCAAAAATGCTTGCCATCAGTTTTAGATTCCTAATTACTCTGTCTCACAAGATCATCAATTGTAGATGACAGTATAAGTATCATATATGTGTGTCCATGAAAGTAGATCAAGAGCACTAGTGCCCATGATGCAAAAAAATTGTATATAATCCTCACATTCATGTTTAAAACTAATCTTGTTCATATTTAAGTTTAATTGACCTACTTTTACAGTGCCTCCTTAGCCTTTGACTCCAAGAAAGGTATAATTCCATTCCTTCCAACATCATTACTTTCACAAGACTCTGCTTCAGTTTCACCATAAGGTTCAATTATATCCTCTTTACCTGACCCGTCCAGCACCAAGATACAAAACCCTGAGAAATACTTAAGAAGTGCCTCTGTCAAGCATCTGATCATAGTTTTGGGTTGTACTCCTGGAAATCTTGTTGTAAATTACTTGGAGTTTGAGGTCATTTGATGGCAACTATCAAAGCTCTGGTTTTCACAGTTGTTATGTTTTGTTTTTTTTTAATTGTCAAACAAAGCCAAGAGATATAACTATGTAAGTAACAGAGTAAGCAACATTCCAACTTGAATAAAAATTGATTTGCAGACTCCAGAGCACCACAGATATCAATGAGTGATATCTTTGAAATATATGTTGGCACTAAGGTGGAAAATATGCCAATAACAATACCAATAATCAACCAACTGATAATCATTGATTGCATGCGTTGCCTTAGCACCTGCATATCTTTGGAGATTTTGGCATTTACATTTGGCAATTGTGCTCTTCGTTTTTTAAACTTGTCTTGTTGGCCTCAAAGCACACATTTCAAACTTTTTGTGTGTGCTATCAATGTTTTGGACAAGCATCGACACTTGGAGACTCAAATATTTAATCTTATGGACTCATGTGCTCTTCATCGTGGCTTGTGCTTGGCATTGTATTGGTGCTCAAGGACTTGACTTGACACATGTGTGCCTTTCCTTGTAATAGACCTTGACCCTCGGTGACTGATGCTTTGATACCAATGTAGATGGTGAACATGCGATATGCTTTTGACTCGACATCTGGATGCTTCATATTACATCCAGTGCTCTCCATGTGAACACTACCTTGATATTTGGCCTTTGATGAGTGTTTTCTCCTTGCAAACTCTCCCCTACTGCCTTGGCGCTTTGTGCACTGGGATTTGTCGTGTGACTTGGTAATTGGTTCTCGATCTTTGGTGTAGCTCTTGGGTGCTTGACTCGATAGCCTGTGGGCTTAAGTCCAATAATTAGAGATTTTCCTTCGGGCCAATATTTTTGATAAAAAATTAATAGGCGTGTTTATAAACCCAGCAACCTAAAAAGTCTAGAAAACCAATCCTTTTCAGCATATAGGATCCAAGCAAAACTTTACAGTGCCTCTTATCAAATTTTGATGAAAACGCTACTGAGGTTCGAAACTTCTTATAGCGCCCTTTAAGCCATAATTTGACAATACGAATATAGTGCTAACAACCCCATTGGCACACCCACGAAGAGTCACATCAATCGATTCAAGGAAATGCACAAGTCAAGGGTCCACAAAATAGGTTGGGGCACGTCGACATGAGGAGAGCACCCAAGGTTGGGCACACTGGTCTGAAAGGACGTGAAGGTTCATGAGCACACAGGTTCATTTGGGCACGTTAATCTGTGAATGAGTGCATCGAATTCTTTAGGTGCGCTAGTCTGCAAATGGGTGTCACACCCCAAAGGACGCGATGGTTCACAAAGGAGATGGTTGGAGTCCATATAAAGAACACAAGGTGCATGACTTAGAAGCAACACATCTCATCATCACAACTTGAGTTGGAGAGTGAGTTTTGTAGCTCGAGCAGAGGTGAGACGAAGATCAAGGCGAAGTGTGAAGTATTGGATTAGTCTCTTGTTGGAGTGTCTTGGGAAGGGCGCATGACAGAGAGGTGAAAAGGTTAGGTAGGGCAGTGTGCACGACAGGGAGAAGGTTGTGGTGGTTAGGCTCAGATTACGACTGGGAGACTTGGGTGTGTGAGCAAGTAGGCAAATCGGGATGTGGCTTAGTTGAATTCTTGTATATTTATGTATTGAGATTCAAGATCCTCTTTGTAATCATTGTAACAAAATTTGTATATAAAGACTTATACGAATGTTAGGCACATCTTGTGTTGCCCAACCATATTTGTGTATCTTGTGTATGAATAGTTGCATGTTCTTGGTTGTGTAATTGGATAAGTATAATAGCTATGTAATTGTTTAAGTAAAGAATGCAAGTGTAGTTGGCACAATTGGCTCTAGGAGAATATGGATGTGTCTTGAGTGAGGCGTAGTCTGGATGAAATAATTTCAGTTTAGTCTAGTTGTCGAAACGAAACATAATGGTGTCACACGACCCCATGTGCGAGGCGACTTAGGTGCAATAATAAAGAGATCTTTCGATCAACTTTGCCAAATAATATGAAAATCAACATAAATAATGAAATATTTTGATCAACTTTATTAGATATGATAAACAATACAGTTAAGAAATATATAATAAAAACATAAGCATTGATTATGAAAGAACTATGTTCAAATATTTATTTTCAAAAGTTTCAATGAATATTGAGATATTTACTGAAAATGTTGATATGCTTAGTATACTCTAAAATCATCAATGCAAACTCCAACATGTTAAATGACATGGGCATTGATGGTAAAAAAGACTTCTTCAAGGATTTGTTTTCAAAATTTTCAATTAATATTGAGATATTAATGGATGGTGTTTATATGTTTGGCATATTCATTAATGATAATCATTAATGTTCATAAATATAAAAAAATAATATAATATTTGTATTTTTTTATAATTTCTCTCCATATATAATATTATTGTTATTTTTAAAATTATATATAATATTCTTGTTATTTTTTAAATATAAAATTTATATATAATATTATTATTTTTTAAATATAAAATTTATATATAATATTATTGTTATTTTTAAATATAAAAGATTTATTATAATATTATTGTTATTTTTTGTCCCCGGGGTGTAGGACAGTCGATGACGGAGTGTGTTGTTAAGTCACTCCGTGATGTTAAAGTTACCGGTTCGAAACCTGCAGGGACAAAAAATCCAACCATGTTAAGGATTGGTGTGGCTCAGGCCGGGTTTCTCAAACCACAAATTAATCGCCACACAGATTAACAAACAAAAAAAAATATTATTGTTATTTTTTAAATATAAAATATTTAAAAATTAATATAGTATTGTTCTTCATTTTATATAATAAATTTTATATAATAAACTGATATATTAAAGGAAGGGACGTCGTAATTTTCCCATGTTCTTAATATAAGATGCAAATGCTTGATCTCTTATTTTGATCATAGGAACATATGGTTCAAGGGATGCATGAATACACCATTAGGTGTATGTGAAAAAATTTAATTTTGATCATATCTTGATTTTTATGAATAAAATTAAGAATTTTTTTCTTGGGAAAAATAATAAATTAATATATTCTTATATATTCTTAACTATATAATTTTTTTATAAATATTTAATGATATCATATAAATATATTATTTTTTAAATAACTTTAAAATTATTATAAATTATTAAAATGGAAGATTCCAAATTAATAATCAAACAAAATTTTATTTTATATTTTCGAAATATATTCATAAATTTATATCAATGTAAATAGTTAAAATATTTGTTATAATTTATAATTTATAATTTATAATTTATAATTTATAATTTATAATTTACAATTTATAATTTATAATTTATAAATTATAAATTACAATTTATAATTTATAATATTTGGAAAATGAATTACTAAGAATTCTATTTAATATAATTTTGTTTTTTAAAATAAAGTTACTTTTTAAGAATAAATAAATAAATAAAATTTAATGTTAATTAATTGTGCCATGTAAATATAAAGATGTATTTCTTTTTTAATTTTTTGAAGAGACAAAAAAAAAGATAAATAAAATTTATAGTTAATTAATTTTGTCATATAAACATAAAAAGAAAAACTAAATAAAATTCAAAGTTAATGAATTGTGCCATATAAACATAAAGATGTATATATTTTTTTAAATTACATATAAATATAAAGATGTATATTTTATTTTTTTGGAAAGACAAAAAAAAAAAAAAAAGTTAATTAATTTTGTCATAAAAACATAAAAAGAAAAGCTAAATAAAATTTAAAGTTAATGAATTGTGCCATATAAACATAAAGATATGTATATATTTTTAAATTACTTCAAACCCATTCTATGTTGTCAAAATTCCATGTTGTCAAAATGGGAAATTACAAGTTCATAATCAAACAAGGATTTCACTTTATATTTTCTAAATATGTTTACAAATTTATGCAATCAAACTATTATTTTATATATTTTATATCTTTTTAATTTTAAAACCAATATCTATACTTCATAACTCAATTTCAATATATATATTTCATAACTCAATTTTATATATTTTATATCTTTTTAATTTCAAAACCAATGTATATACTTCATAACTAATTTCAATATATATATTTCATAACTCAATTTTAAAATAAGATATATCAAAATTATTTCATGCAATAAAATTTTTTAATAATAAAAAAAAAAAACTGTATTTTTTATTCATTAGTAGAATGAAAAATACATTATTAAAGTACTTAAGTACTTAGAGCATTTTTACAAATAAATCTTGATATTAATATATCAAGTATTATTATCCGAATTATCTAGAATATATATGAAGTTAAAAGACTATCAAAATAGAGTTATTTAAACCTTGTTTGGATAATGAATTTGTTATACTACTTAACTCTCTATAAACATGTGAAAAGGAGATTTGAATGAACTATTGTGATATTGTATTAATTTATGAAGCTAAAGCTTGGAGAGTTATGTTATGTATGACATGTTCATCTCTCATCTAGTTAACCACCAACAAAGAGTCTCGAGATACCCGTAAAGGAGAAAGCTTCTTATATGTGGTTATCTTTAAAATAGCTCTATGAGCTAAGAAGAGATAAACTTAGTTGTTTGTACCATGTCCCACATGGGAAAAAAAATGAATAAAGTGTTACTCCTACAAATACAAACATCCCAAATAACACATGTACCCTTAGCACCTTGGCAGGCTCCATCAAAAAATCCCCAAGAACGAGTCCTATCCACTACAACTTCATTAATTTGTCTATTTTTTTAGACTTTCCCTTTTTATCTATAATGTTGAGAAATGGCACAAATTTGTGTGGAGACTTGGAAGGTTTGTAATGGTCTATCCACAAAAAGACTTGAATTGTGAGCCAGCCAAATGCCCCAAAAAAATAAGCAAAGGAACAACAAGGAAATTCTTTATATCTTGCCTCTCAAAACATTGCTTGAGACTTTCCTTAATGGAACCCCCATTCCACCCATTGTTAACACCAACCCACTGACTTATATCTTTCCAAACTTGTATTGTAAAAGGGCAGAAAGAAAACAAATGTAAAACATTTTCATCTAGTTTTTTGCACAAATAACAAATACCATATCCATGTTTATTCTTCTTTTGAAGTATATCCCAAGTAGGTGCCCTATCCATCAGAGCTAGTGACATTAAAACTATTGTCTGCTTAGGATCTCTCAACTTCTCGATCTTTGACCACCAACAACAACCTACCCTCTCTACAAGAACCTTTATAGCTTCTTAACCTAGTTTAGCATAGTAAGATCCACCTAAATTATTCCTATTCCAAATTAGTTCACTCCATTCCTCTTTCAATCTTATGTGTCCATACCTCAACTATGAGATGTAATTATTCCAAACATCTATGAAAGCACCATCTAACCAACCTACCTCCTATAGACAACCAACAATGACACCAAAAGTGAATTATGTGTTCAATTTTACTTATCAACCAACCTCGGTCCTTGATATTGTTAGGGACCTAACCTCCCTAACCCCTCACACAGGTAGAATAATATATTTTCCATGTAATAAAGGTTGAAATTAGTTAATAAGGCCTATTTAATAATGTGAACAAGTCTAATGTAAGAAGACTTAGTAGAAGCTTCTACTTCTAGAAATATCTTCCTCTATAATGTTATTTAGAAGATAAAATTAGTATAAATAGGAGTAGAAGGCATGAGAAAGTCTTGTGTTGAGAATTATTATAATAGAGCTCTGCTCTAGTGGAGGTTTCTCCCTCGAAGAGACACGTGAACTTGGATTTATATCAATAAAGGTATCCTTGTTGATGTTGTCATTCTCTATATTTTGTTGTTCCCCTGGTATTTGCCGCAACATTTTTTTATGCTTATTATAACACATTTGGTGCTTTACAGATACCATAGCCATTGGGATTAAGGATGAATCCTAAATATTTCAATCTTGCTTCTAAATCCACCACCCTAAATTGAAATACTCGACTTAATCTCTAAACCACCAGTTCACTTACGTAATTGAAACTAATAGTGGATTTGAGCATATTTACCTCCATCCTCATTGTCTTGCAACATATTTGGAAAGTATCTTTGAAAATATTTGCTTCCCTCATAGATCCATGAGAAAATAAAAGTATATCATCCATGAAGATTGAATGAGTGATATATTCTAGACCCCCTACCTTGATACCTTGTATAGATGCGTCCCTTTATGTTGTAAGTATACCTAAACCTCTTGCAACTAATAGAAACAAATAAGGGTATAATAGACAACCTTTGCACAATCCTCAAGTAGGTTCGAAAAAACAAGAGGTGGCTTCATTTATTAAAACTACAAAATTAATAGATGGCATACATCCCATAGTCAAGTTCACCACTTAAAGATTGAAACCAATATGTATCAACAATAATCTCAAATGAAGCCATCTCTATAATTATTTTTTGCAAGATCAAATCTCATAACAATAACAAAGATTTTATTATATTTTATCCAGTTTGAGATTCTCCATAGGTTATTCGGTAGGAGCATATTCAGTTGTTTACCCATTAGCAGCTAAGGTAGGAGCAGAACTGGTCCCTCGTTTCTTCGGGTTAAGCCAATAGGGAAGAGTGTACCTCCTTCTACTCTTAGGTAGAAAAGAAACTTGTTGCCAAGCTTGCCAAACACCTTGGGCTGCTATACAGTCTGTCTTTGTTACCAGCCTCCTGTACGTTAAGTGTGTCTCTTGTGTTGAACCCACAACCTCATATATAAATATTTCCTTAAGAAAACAAAAAACTACTCATTTTAAATTACCTTAGATTAGAGAGAAGTATTAAAATGACCTTAGAGAGAAGTATTTTAACATGAATTTCCACCACTTCAAAACTCATCTTATAAACATAATTAGAGAATAAAATCAACGAAAAGTATCAGCCTTGTCCACCTTTTGGAATGAGGGAAATAAAATTTGTATTAAAAGATTCCAATACTTTTCTCCTACATCAAACCTCCTCATCAACTCTAAGAAGATAGTCTCAAAATAAATAAAACCTAAATAAAACTCAATGGTATAGCCATCGGGGCTATGACTTGTTTTTTTAAATAAGACATATTTGTTAGCGATTTGTCCCTATGAAGCAAGTTGTGGAAAATAAGAAACAATTTTAATAACTTCGTATTAGATCTGTTAGGCTCCTATAATTCTTCTTGAGTAATTGATAACTAATGCAACTAAAGTACTAAAACTTTAATGGTTTGATCCTCCTCATAAATTTGCATTAACACTCTATCTATGTCTAGCATACTCACGAAAGAAAATCGTGTTTCCATCTCAAAATTCAACCTAGGTGCTTTTTTAAATGTCATTCTACTTCCCTTTCCAACAATAATTAAACAACGTTCTTTTTATGTGTTTCTTTCTGGCTCATTCCACCACTTTTCCTTTAACCACCTTTAAAGAAGCCATAAATTATTCACTAGTAGATAGGCCAATATTACCATCATATGATTTCAAAAAGAAGCCATAAATTATTTACTAGTGGATAGGCCAATATTACCATCATATGATTTCAAAAAAAAAATTACTAAGTTATAGAAATCTTTTTTACTAAGTTATAGAAATCTTTTTTACTAAGCTATAGAAATCTTTTTCATCTGGACAATCTAGATTAAAATTAAATGGGCTTGTTGGTTTTTTTTTTGTCTTTTAGCTTCAATTGTGGGAAATTGGACAATGATCAGAAATGCCTCCTGCTTCCACCAAGATATATATGTATCCATTGATTGTAACATGTAATTAGATATAAGGAGCCAATCAAGGTGTTTTGAGATGTTGTGTCTACCCTTTCTTTTATTCTTCTAGGTGGGCCCAAGAGCAATCAACTCCACGTCTATCAAATCCAATTCTTCAAATCGATGAATGAAATAATCATCCAACCTATCCACCCTAGTTGTCTCATCCCAAACATCCTCCTTCAAGTCCCCCCAATAATCACATTTTCTTCCCTTAACACATATAGATAAAAGAACATGTCCCAAAAAGCTTGATTTTCACCATACAAACTACACACATTCAACATAGAAAGGGCTTGTCTAAGTCCTTTGCTAATGAATTCAATGCATATGATTGAATAGACAACATAATAATTGTTTATATTTAAATAGGGGTTCCAACCACAATCAACCCCCCTAAAAGCCCTATATAATCCATGTAAGTAAAGTTCCAATTTTTTAAAACTTTCCAAAGATTATTTATTAATGTCTCCCCCCTACTCATAGTTTCATGTAATAGAATGATGTTAGGTTTCTCCTTCTCAATTAATATACAAAAGGCCAACCTTTTGGTCTACCTTCCCAATCCCCTTATGTTCAAAGAGAGGACTAACATTAGGTAACTTCAAATGAGAAGTTTTTAGCTCTAAGGACCTTGATAATCAAGGCATGTTTTCCTTGTTATGCATCAATCACTGCCTTCATTTGTGCATGATGTAGACGTGACTTTCTACCAACAGAACATATAGACATCTCTTTGTACCTATCCATGCCTAAAACCTTGGAAAATCCACTATTATATGCATAGTCCAATTGTTTGGACCTTAAGAGATAGTAACCCCTTCCCCCTACCAATTAATAAATCGATAGCACCATCGGAAGCCTTCCTCCCATCTTCCTTCGTTAGACCCACATCATTACTAGTAACAATACTATAAGAAGGTAG
>WSFP011415841.1:0-23754 GCA_009831015.1 Picea engelmannii
ATCAATCAAACCATTGGCATCAATGACAACATGATCCAACAAAAGAGAATATTCTCCAGGTGGAATATTCTCCCCTAAAATATAGGAGACTGGATAATGACTAATTATGACTAATAAACAAGGAAAAACCTTAGGAAAAATAAATCCTAGGTGTGTGTGAAGTAACTCCAACAAGGTGAACCATGTTAATTACTGTGTTTTCTTGTATTTTATGTGATTTATCGTGAATATTATTTGTATACATGTTAGATTATATTTGTCTACTATATGATCATTGTGCAGTAGTTATGAATTTTATAGTAAATGGTTTATGTTGCAATTTGAAATATAATTATACTATATAACTGAATTCACTAAGTAACCAAGGAAGAACAAATATAGGATAATGTGCACATAACAGATAAGTAAGAATGAATAAGATGATCTCCTTCCATTCCCTCAATACTGCAAAAACTCGGTTCTTGCAACACTAATAGATGCCTCGGGTGAGACTTCACTTGCATGCAAGTGATGTCAAAAGGGTCAGTGTCTGAAGGGTTTGTTGGTTAATTAAGTACTTCAACCTTGGGTATTACAACCGCATGCCAAAAAATGGTTATGTTGTTGGGAGCTAGAATCTGTGATTGAGGGAATGTTTTGGAGGTTGACTAAGAAAGAGATATTAGAATGGCTAGAAGGGAAGGAATGGGAATTTTCTCAAAAAGATAATAGAAACTCTCGGATGAGCGATGATAAATGGATTCAAAGGTATGTGTACACATAGATTCATGTGATTTTTTTTGGCTAATTTCTGATTATTTTGACTGAGTGGCTAGAAATATTAGTGGAGAATACTGGAAGGTACCAAACCTCGGCATCGAGGAACTAGACTCATGATTTGGTAAGGAACTTGAATTCTGTAATTAATAAGACTTCTCATGCAGTCAATTTCTGGTTAGATATTATATTGGGAGGTTATATTACAAAATTTGCAGTGGATTGTACCCAGTCATACAATGTTGCAGAAAGGGATTTGTTCAAAGGTCCACGTAGAAGCTTCATGAAAGTGTTGGGTATGTGGATAAATATGTTTTTGTGTGACAAGTATGTGATGACAATGATGTCTAATTTTTTAGGGGATTTTTTCACATATGGGAACTACGGAATGAAAAGAGGATCGTCTAAAGGTAGGAAATAATGAAGGAAAAAATGAAGGAAGGGAAGGATTGAGTATGCAAAGAACCAAAGAAGTTTTTTCAAAATAAGAACACAAGTTTGGAGTAATGTGTAGTGGAATATTGTACTAGAGGAGAAAGACTAGGGCTAAGAAAGGAGATCCATGCAATGACCCTAAGGGAAGAGAAACCTGGACAATCGTCCAAATCGTAGAAAAACTGTACAAAGAAGGAGAGGAAGATAATTCTCACTTTAATACTATAATAGAAGAGATAGTAAGTCCTACTCAGAAGGGATCCTGTGTCGATTCCACAACCCCATTTTTGTCACCTATATCATAGATCACATTCAAGGATTTTTCAAAAGAAATCATATTTAGTGAGGGTGGACAGAGTAGTAGTAGCTAGAGTAGTGGAAGTAGTGCATAGAGTCAAAGTAAAAAAAAAATCCTAGGGGAGGTACTACACAAAGAAACATGGTTGGGGTAGACAATACCCTCAGACTGCCTTAGTTCCATGGAGTTGGGTTAGATGACCCAAGACAACATATGTTTTTCTGCGAGACAATTTGAGTTGCAAAGAATGTCCAAGATGAGGATGTAAATATTGCACAGTTGGAAACAACGTTTAAAGGCTGCACATTAGTATGGTTCTTCTGGTTGGACTGTTGTGGTCGTGATAGTAATAGTGGATTCTGCATCAACAATTTTTCACCTTTTATTTTTTTCTGAATCATATTCTGAGTCAAGGCTCGATTCTATTTCTTTAAGCTTGGCCACCAATGACTATTTTGAGTGACATTCATCGGTGTTGTTCCAAGGTATTTTTTGGAAGTCGTACCACTTTCCATTTTCTGTTTTTGTCTTCTCGTTACCCTTCTTTTCCTGTGGCTTTGACTAGTTGTCTTGAGGTTGGTTGATTTGTGAGTTAGGGTAACCTTTACCATACTTTGGTTGTTGTGGATTCAGAGACCCGAACTACCGCTTGTTATGCTACTTAAATTTCTGCTCAATTTTGACAACATATCGATAATTGGATCCAAGTGATGATATTTCCAAAAAATCCATTTCAGTTTGGATGTACCTGCATAGAGCCCCACGGTATTTTAGAACCAAATGTCGCTAGGAATATTTTATACCCAGCTTGGTGCACAAGGTATGGAAAGTATTTTTGAACTCTATCATTGTTTGGAACCTCTCTTGATGCAACATGGTTCATCTCATTTATTGGTCGTCATAGTTTCCCACACGGTAATATTTTTCCTTGACCGCATCCATAAAAAAATCCCAAGTGGGCTTGGCCCCAAATATTCAATACTCCTCTATGTAATTTTTCTCCCAGTAAGTTTCCCACCAATATTTGACAATGGGGACAACCTTAAGGAGTGCAAAGGTGATCTTTTCTTTGTTGGAAAATTTTTAAGAGAAATAACATTCTAACATATTTAACCACTTTTCCAAAGCATCTGCATCTATAAGACCTTCAAACATAGAAATATAAAACTTAACTTGTACCTTGAAATGGGTGGTGCTTCCAAAGTGGCTTCTTGATGAATATGCATCTATTGTTGTCAACAGTCATCGAAGGATTTGGGAAAATTTCTCCATTATTTCATCCCTCTGTCGCGTGATGGCTTCCTTGAGAAACAAATTAATAGAATATTATAATCTCGTGTCTCTATTTTCATCTTCCATGGGAGGTCACTTGGGATATCAAGAGTGGTTGTCCTCAAGAGAAACTAGCTCAAGACCCAACTCTATATACCCTGACCTTGTTGGGGACATGCACTAATAAACATCAAGGATAAACCTACTCTTATACCACTAATTCGGATTATTTTGAGAACAAAATGAAGGCCGAGATATAACAATGAAATACACATAATTATTGTAAGAAACAGAGATATATAGTAATACACAATTTCTATTAATGAGAGAAATGTACATAAATTATAAAAATACAGAGTGAATAAACTCACTAGAATGATGGTAGCTTATCTTTGAGAAGAGATTTGATGACTACACTCATTCACAAGAACATGATGTTTAAAATGAGGCTCCAAATGCATTTTTAACATAAATAAAATCCAAAAACCTATCCCGGGAAGATGAAACGCCAAAAGGTTTACGGGACCTGATGGGGGTAGTTAATACGTCAACTTCCCGAGGGCATATGTTTTTCATATGATCTTCATTTGGGGAAAACGATAGCTCATTGGAAAGGTATATACAAGAAGAACACATTATAAGAAGGAACAAGGAAAGTTAGTTGGCTACCACATGGGCCCCCAAATGTAAAAATAATGTTTTTCAAGGACTCAAAATGGCTCTAGAAGTTTGGGACCCGAAAAACTGTATAAAAACTTCCAAGGCGCAAAGTTGTACTTTGATCCATTGGAATAGGTGGGTGGCCACCAATATACACTCAGGTCTCCAACCAACTGAGAGAGGATGCCTCTCCTCTCAACCTTAGTCCATATTTTAGAGCTCCTTCCTAAAGTATGTTGCCCCTGTGTCAAGCCATGATATCACAAGGGAATGATTCAACATGTTTTCAAGTTCATATGATCCAGGAAGGTTACTCTCCTTCCCCTTCTGAAAACATCATAAGTATCCCACTAAGCTCAAGGAATCCACAGGTTTATAAAGTATTTTATCAACTGGATTTCCTCTTCACAAGGGAGTCCCTTCTCTGCTAAACATTCCATCGGCGACCTCCCTTTATCAGTTTTGGTTTCTATCGATAAGTACCAAGTTACGACCCTTTATCTCTCTATTATGGATTTGGATCTTCTTTGTTTCAGGGTGATCATCAATAAATTGGACGAGCTTCCTATTTTCTTCAAGGAAATCTCTTAGATATCTTCTCCTCTTTGATCTGTTCCCTTGAAATTCCTTGTTCGTTGCACTCTCACCCTATGAACTTGTTGTTCGCTCACTCTTCTTCAGAGTATTCTCTTCTATGTACTTTGTTCTCTATTCCCTCTCTGTGTGTATCCCTCAACATTGTTTTTCTCCTCTACACACTTGGGTGATGTTTTTCACATTTGGCTTCTTCTTCTGCCAATCCTTGGGATTCCCATGGATTTTATCAAAAGAAACATCTATTTAGGGATCTGAATTTTGAAGGGCAATCTAGGGGTATAATTCTATCATATTTTTCAGTTGACCCTTTCATGTTCAAGAGATCAAATCTTTTAGCAGTATTAACTACCTCAACCACCAATCCTATATTCCTTAACTATTCATGTGGATCCATGCAAGTTTAAGTACGTTGGTAGGTGTGTGTTTATGTTTTGCAATATAGGATTTCTTGTTAAGAAAGCTTCTTTTTTTCTTCACTAAACATCTCAACTCCACCTCACCTGTCCATTTCATTAATTCCACATGTGATATCATGGATAGTAATTTCAAGGCTTTTTCCTCCTTAGTCATATGTAAGTTGTTCTCATTAATCAAAACATGATTACAAGATTCATAATCATAACCATATGAAGTATTAAGAATAATTATATCTATGGGGGAAAACAAGGTGTTACATTCCCCTCCCCCTTAAGGAAACATCATCCTCGGTGTTTAAAACACCATGCATATAAAATTATATAGAAAAAAAATGGGTATGCCACTCTAAAGTCATTTTCCAATTACCATGTAGCCTCATCTGCTCCAAAGTTCTTCCATTGCACCTTGACCTGCATGATGGCTCGGTTCCGAAGAATTATTTCTCTTTTGTTCGGGATGCATTGTGGTTCGGGATAAAAATCTCCCTCTAGTTCCACCTATATCATAGTCTAATCAATAACATGATTAGGGTCATGAACATATTTCTTTAATAAATATGGAAACACAATTTGAGCTTTAATTGAGGGTGGTAATGCAAGTATGTATGCTACAGGTCCCACTCTCTCCAAGACTTTAAAAGGTCCACAATAGAGAGGTGTCAATTTAGTGCATGTTCCCATTCTTAAGGAACTTCTCTTGGGATTCCCCCATAGATACACATGATCTCCCACCTGGAACTCTTTGTGAGTTCTTTTGTTGTTTTCATAACTCTTTTTTCTATCCAGATATATCTTCATATTTTTCCTTATCTTTATCAATGCATATTTTGTTTCCCTCAAGAACTCTAGCCCAAGTATGATTCTATCCACTGGCATGTCCAAGTTGATTGGAATTCTACACTTCCTTCTATATAGAACCTCAAATGGGCTCATCTTCAATGATTCTTGATAAACATCATTATAGAAAAACTCTACCAGGGGTAGATACTCTTCCCATTACTTGGGTCGATGCATAGCATGCATCCTTAACATGTCCTCTAGAACTTTTTTCACTCTTTCGTTATAACCATTTGGTTGAGGATGGTAGGTCATGCTAAATTCCAATTTTGTTCCCAAGCCTACGAACAAAATTTTCCAAAAAACTTTAGGTGAACTTGGAATCTTTGTCTGAGATTATGGTCATAGGTAGACCATGCAATCTAAAAAAATAATTTATAAAAACATTAGCAACATATATGGACTGAAAGGTAGACTTAATAGGAATAAAATGATCTTTCTTTCTCACCTTATCTACTAAAACCATGATTGCATCATGTTCCTTGATTTTCTTTGGAAATTCTGTAATAAAATCCATATAAATTATCTCCCATTTTCACTCTAGAATTTGCAAAGGCTGCAGTAGACCTGCATGATGTATGTGCTCAACTTTCACTTGCTAAAACTCTAGACATATAACAATCTACTTGACAATGGCCTACTTCATTTTAGGCCAATAATACAACTTCCTTACTATTTTTACCATCTTTTGATGACCAGGGTGACATACATAAGGTATCCTATGGAACTCATCCATAACCAGGTTCCTCAAATCTGTTGAATTCGGCACATAAATCCTATTATTATACATCAACAAATTATCATCCCCAAGATGATATCCTTCATACTTCTTGAGAGTATTCTCGATCAAAATTGTCTGTGGAGTTTTGAAACATCCAATGTTTTGAGTGGACACTCCACCCATCATCAAGGACATAAGGGATATCCTTCATACTTCTTTTCCTTGGGTTCTTTTTGTAACCCTTCTCTTACCTGGTTCAAGAACTCATATTATTTCAATAGGTCTTTAATCCTCTACTTGATTTCATACTCTCCTACACTTTTTGTTGCTAAGTGTATGGTTTGTACACTCTAGATGAGTGCATGTGCCACTTTGTTCTCTTTCCCTTTAATGTGTTTTATTTCAAAATAAAACTCTCTAATCAGTTCCATCCACTTGTCTTGTATATCATTTAATTGTGGTTGGTCAAACAAACACTTCATACCATAGTGGTTTTTCATCAAAACAAACCTCCATCCAAGCACAAAATGTCTCCACATCTTCAATAGATGCAAAATTTTTGCAAGATCTAGATCATGAGTGACATAATTATGCTAATGCTCATTTATCTTTCATGATTCATAACAAATCACATGTCCTTATTGCATAAGAACCCCACTGAGTCCTTACCTACAAGCATCAGTACAAACCAATAAATCATTTTCAAGGTCTTCAATCTTCAAAACATGGGCATTAGTCAAAAGATGTTTTAGTTGTTGGAAGCTAGCTTCGCACTCTTGTGACCATCCAAAATTCTTCCCCTTTCATTGTAATGAGTTAATGGGATTTCCTATATTGGAAAATCACCTTATAAAGCTCATGTAATACCAAACCAATCCCATGAAATATCTTACCTCTGTTACATTCCTGGGGGTAGTCCAATCCATTATTGCCTTAATTTTTTCGGGATCTATTGCCACTCCTTCTGTTGAAATTATGTGGCCTAAATACTGGATTTCCTTTTGAAATAAATCACACTTTCTAAATTAGCATAAATTTGGTGTTATCTCAACACTTGCAACACCATTATAATATGTTACTCATGTTCTTCTCTAGTCTTGGAATAAACCAAAATGTCATCCACAAACACCAAGACAAATTTGTCTAGATATTTGTTGAGAACAATATTCATTAAACACATGAAAGTGGTTGGTGAATTTGTATGTCCAAATGGCATCACTAAAAACTCATAGTGTCCATACCTAGTTCTAAAGGTTGTCTTGTGGATTTCCACATCCTTGATCCTGATTTGGTGGTATCCTGACCTTAAGTCAATATTTGATAAAAATGCAACTCCTATGAGCTGATCAAAGAGATCATCAATCCTGGGAAAAGGATACTTGTTCTTGATGGTCATATTATTCAAATACATATATTATATACACATGCATAATGTACCATGATTCTTCTTCACAAATAGGGTTGGTTCTCCCCATGGGGATACAGTTTTCCTGGTATAACCTTTATCCAACATTTCATTTAGTTGTACCTTCATCTCCACCAACTATGGTCTACTCATTCTATAAGGTACCTTTGATGTTGGTACCGTTCTAGGTATGAGATATATTGAAAAATAAATATCTGTGTTTGGAGGTAGTCCAAGTACCTCTTCTAGGAATACACCCTTAAATTCCCACAACATAGGGTGATCTTCATCCTTGATCTCCTTGCATTCCACTGAGTTAAGAAATTTTATTGCATACAAGGGGCACCCTTTCCGATTGAAATTCTTAAGATGCAATGGTGATATTTTCCTCACTGAAATTGGTTTTAGAATGCCTTGCAAAATTCTATCATTACCTTCTTCATCTTTGCATTATAAAATGTTCTCATAACAATTCTGGTTTTCCTTGTGGGAAGCTAACCAATCCATTCCTAGTAACATGTCATATGATCCTAGGGGTAGGATATTCAAGGATGATTTCGTACATAGTCCACTTATATCAAATGGACAAGATTCTATGAACTCGACCACTTTTCTCTTCCTGTGGATAATTGAACTAACCATGTTTTTTCATGTTTCTTCCTATGTAAGGAACATGCTTCAACACCTTGAGGTGAAACATAACTAATATTAGATCTAGGATAAAATAAAATAGAAAAGGGTGTCTTGGTGATTATACCTTCCATATCCACTACAGAGGCTTGGTATTATTCTTCCCAATTATCCATAGTTGCATATACCTTTGGCACACTTCTTTCCATGTCATTGACTATATATGCTTCCTACACATGATAACATTTCTTACTATCATGATGTATGTGAGGAAAATCCCTCAACAGGTGTGGTTCTCCACATCCACAGCACTACACAGGTCCTTTCTTAGACTCCTCTTCTCTTCCTCTTACCTTATTCGTTGGCCTATTTCCAATTTGATATGGAAAATTAAGTCGATGCACACTTTTTCTTGGTTGACAAAACTGTGCACCCTTATTTTTATTCTTGTATGGAAGTGATCATAATCCATTTTTATAGAATCCACTCTTATCCTTTCTTTTCCAATCCTTGGGAGGCTCTGAATTATGCCTAGACTGATCATAACAACACTTAGCCTTCCTTATAATGTTCTCCAAGATTGTGACAATCCATTGAGAAAACATTGCAGTCTTTCTTTCTCATCCTTGAGGTAAGGATTGTACCTCAACAATTCCATGAAACTTTTAGCATAGGCGTCCATAGTAAGTTGACCCAAATTATTTTCATGGAATTCCTTGATTTTATCATCATAATACTCCTTTGATATGTATGCCTTTCGTAAATATATCTCAAAATTCTTCTAGTTTAGTTTGCTTTCCTTCAGTCCTTTGATTTCCTTGAGGTCCTCCCACCGAATGTTGGCTCCTCCATTCAAATTAAAAATGAAAATCCTTGCATTGGTATTCTTGGAGTAATTGTGTACCCAAAAATACTTCCTCGGACCAAACAACCATGCCTCAACTTCTTTTCCTTTCTTAATTTCTCCATCAAAGGTAGACAACTTAGCCTTCTTGAATTCTTCAGTCAGATATTTCTATGAACGTCTCTTCTTTCTCTTTGAAAAACTCATTCCAGTATCATTGTTGGATAACTCTTCGAAAGAAATATTCCCATAATATGAATTTGTGGAAACACGTCTACCATATCTTCTCTTCTTGGCATCTCAATGCCTCTTCTTGGAAGAACTCTTTCCCACATAGTTGTGACCCAATTCGTGCTTCTAGGCATCTGAAGGTGTTTTCAACCTCTCAAATTCCTATAACTCTGCATTACTAGGGCCTTAATGCATATTCTTCTGAATTTCAGACATTCTCTGCAGTAGCACTGCATTCATCTTTGCGTATTCATATTGGGCTATCATAAGCCTCTTATTATCTTCCTTGAGGCTTCTTACAGTGGCCATCAATTCTGGAGGGGTTTCTTTATCCCTCCAACCATAAAATTCCTCATCTTTTAAATGTGATGTGTCACCTTTTTGTTCTTCAGTGCGTCCTATGTGCTAAGACAAAAACCCTTATTATGAATCACATAAACATTTTAAAACACACATTCCATGCAACATTAATTAAAAAAAAATAGTTTTAAGCATCCTCGATGGCCTATTCAAGCCTAGAGTTTGAAATATATTTTGACACCACTATATAACACACCCAACTCCCTAACTCTGACTTAGGCTGGTGGGATGTCAACTTTCTCTTTTATTTCTTCTCATGTCATGCCATCGATTTCACCAGTTTCTTGTTTGAGGACTTCTCTGATCACAATTAAATCTAAGATAAGTCATAATAATTATCATGGAAGCAGGCCTACTTAACTTACTAAAGTATATGTATGCATAAATACCCTCACTCAGACAACATGATTTTCTTATCTCCCTCGGGACAACAATTTGTGGCTATTCGAACACTCTCTCGTCGATATTCCCAACCACCTAGTTTGACCTCCCTTCTGACGATGATGTTTTGATGGATCATCCACCAAGATCTAGAAGTCCTCATATCTGGGGTTCTAAAGGATATGATTGCATCATGGCCTCTATTTACCCAATGGTTACTTCCCACTTGAGCACTCATTCCAATTACCAATAAATGGGACCCATAAGACTCATGGATGAGATTAAATATCACCCCCATACCAATCAATGTTCCTCCTTCATTTTCAGACTCCCTCCCCTTCAGAGCATCTTTGCTCTGGTTCCACAAACTATGTTGAGTGGCTTACTCCAACCATTCACATATCCAATGGATCGAATGATCCTCATTCATCGTCATTCTCCTCCTCGAAGTGACTCTTGTCGAAACCGATAGGTGGGATATCACTGATAAACTCACTATGGATCTATGGTCCTAGAAGTTCCCAATATCAAACTCTTGTTTCAATCTTCCATCCAAACCTTTAAAAACCAATCCTCTAATAGTCTCTTTACTGGGTCCAAAGGTCCAAATTTCTTCGGCCTAGTCAGCCTATGATAGATCGACAATCCTTTTCAACTCAGGGATCTCCCCATCGAAGTTTGAGTACAACATCATTCAGCCACTTTGAAAGTGGCACCCTCCAACCAACAATCTAGATATGTTCACTTCGTCGAATCAACGATTGTGAATCCACCCACAGTAAAACATTGATTTCTTCCATGGTAACAATATGATTTTAGACTTAAACAAGTTAGGGTCTTTTCTCTATCCTTTCTAAGGATCTACCAAACTGGTACAAGCATTGAAATTCTAAGTTTACTCTATTTAAATTCTTCCTTTGGACAATTGGGTGAATTATTGCATGTCCTACAAGATTTCCATCTCAAAACATGTGTCTTCTCATAGGGTTTAGAACTCTCAACACCTTATTAGGACTCTCCAGACACCAGGGTACTCCTGTCTCTTTCTGAGTGAATATTTTGTCCATATTGTTCAAGCTTTTCTCCCAAACCTCAATATTTTCAGGGACACAGACCATCTCAACTTGACTCAACTTCATGAGTTAGAAAATTCATATAGTGAAATTAAACAAGAAAATTCCAATTTACACAGGATTTCAATACATAACTTACATGCATTCATATTTTCCACAAAACCAGAGAAACACACATTTAAAATACTAACATGCATTAAAAATTTAAGTTAGAAACTCATTTGTTTTAGGAAAATATCAATAGACAACTGATTGATAGAGGATCCCTCTCTTCCCAACCTTAGGCCATACTTGAGAGTGTCTTCCTACATTGTGTTTCCCCCGTTCCAAGACAAGATATCACAAGGGAATGATTCTGTTGGTATTCAAGTTTAGATGATCCAGGAAGGTTAATCTCCTTCCCCCTCTAAGAACAAAAAAATTTATTCCCTTCCCACTGAGCTCATGGCATCCACATTTTTAACAAGTAGTTTATCAACAAGATTTCCTCTGCATAAGGGAGTCCTTTCTCTGCTATACAGTCCCTCAAAAACCTCCCCTTACCAATGTTGGTTTCTATCCAGTAAGTACTAATATGAAACCCTATACCTCTGTAGTATGGATCTAGTTCTTCTTTGTTTCATGGTGATCATCAATAAAATGGATCAGCTTCGTATTTTCTTCAAGGAAATATCTCAACTATATTATTATATTTGATATATGCCCTTGAACTTCCCCATTTGTTGCGCTCTTACCCTGTGGACTCGTTGTTCACTCACTCTTATTCAAAGTATTATCTTTTGTGTACTGTGTGCTCTATTCCCTTTCTCTATGTGTATCCCTCGCCGTTTTTGTTCTCCTTTGCACACTTGGATGATGTATTTCACCTTTGGCCTCTTCTTCTGCCAATCCTTTGTATTCTCATGGATTTTTTTAGAAGTGACCTCAAGTCAGGGATCCAAATTTTGAAGGGGAAATACAGTGGCATACTTTTTTCATATTTTTTAGTTAACCCTTGCCTCTTCAAGAGATCATTTCTATCAATAGTATTAACTGCCTCAACCATCAATTCTATCTTCCATAACTGGCCAGGTGGCTCCATGCAAGTTTAAGTACGTTGGTAGGTGTGTGTTTATGTTTTTCAATATAGGATAGTTTGCTAATCAAGATTAATGTTTTCTTCACTTAAACATATCAACTCTTCCTCACTTGTCCACTTCATCAATTCCACATGTGATATCATGGCTAGTATTTCCCAGGTTTTTTCCTCCTCGGCCAATTGTCTAGTGTTTTCACTAATCAAAACAATATTAAAAGATTCATAATCATAACCATATGAAATCTTAATCATAATTATATCTATGGGGTGGAATAGGTTGTTACACTTTCCATTCTTTATCAAACAATCTTTTATGGAAATGATTTTCCACAACATGCAATCATTGGGAATCAATTTTTTGTTGGATAGATGACCCTAAAAACATATCTATATGCATGGCGTTCATAACATGACCATACATCTTGGGATTTTTGGTTTTGTAGGAAATCAAACCTTCCATTGAGACCCTTGTGGTCAGGATTTGATCCCTAATTTCCTTCAGACACTGCAACAAATTCTAACAAATGGGTGCTTGTGGATCCCTTGCCTATCGATTTCAAGGTGGCTTACATGGCCATGAAGTTCAAGAAATAACTAATCAGATGTTCTCTACCTAGAGGTGCATTAACAACAATATGATTGTGAATCATATGTGGAATACCAATAGGGAAGTTAACTATTTGGTTCCTCATAAGTATGTCTTCATTTCTCCCAAATTAGAAAATAGGTGGACCATAGACCTCAACTCTAGAGTGACATCTACAACCACAAGCACTCGAAATCATGTTCTAAAAAATGTGACCACCATGATTTGGATGTATCCATTTTTTATGGGTCTACATATGTTTTATCAATTCAATTGTGACATTGGAATTGCACTATTTCCCAACCTATATGCTTGTTTACAAAGTAATATCACTAGTAATGTTTGTCTATCATGTTTTCTAGATAGTCTTTAGATTTTAATCCTTATCTTCGTATATAATGGAAAACCATCAAGTTGAATAGAGACCCTTCAATCCCAACAAATAGAAAATATGAAAAACAATAGTGGTTTAATTCTTGTAGAGAATGTGAGTAAAGTGGGATTTAGATATGACATAAAATACCCTTGGTAGGAAAACATGAGCATTTAGCTTATGTGGATGGAGACACAGACCCTTCAATTAATGTAGGCCATTGAAGGTGACCCAATTCCTCATTTTCAACCCACGATACATCCTCCAAATTGATATTCTTCCATTTGACTAAATATTCAAATTGATATTGACCTTGGTTCTTCCAACTAACTATTTTTACCAATATTTCTTCAGTAGGATTGACTGGCAACTATCCTTCAAATTGTTGCATGGATTTTTCTTCACCATCCTCTTCTTATTCATAAAACTTATATAGGTGAAAAACATTAAATATTAGAGAAATGTCAAAGGTCTCTAACAAATCCAACTCGTAGGCATTATCCGATATTTTTCTCAAAATCTTACATGGACCAATTTTCCTGTACTTGAGTTTTTTGTACATTCCTTTGGGAAATATATCCTTCCTCAAATGTTCCATCATTTTATCTCCCTCTTTGAAAACCTTCAAATTCCTATTCAAATATACCTTATACTTATAACTAGCATTACTCTGTTGTAACTTCTTTCTGACCTTCACATGAATCTCATGCATGCTTTCTGCAAAATTATATGCATTAGCACTCCTCCTATCCTCAAATTCTCAAAAATTATCCAATTCTACAACACCATTTGGAGACCTACCATGCACTACCTGAAATGGAATTTTTCCAGTGGATCTATTCACTAAATTTTTGTAAGTGAATTTATCTTGAGCTACAACCAAATCCCATTGACTCAGTTTGTCTCCAATCAAACTTCTCAACAAGTTGCGTAGACTTCTATTAACTACCTTTTTCTAACCATATGTATGTGGATGATATGTTGAACTATATTGCGACCTGGAACCCATGTTCTTCCAGAGAGTCATCCAAAAATTTCAATAAATCAAGTATCTTTGTCTGATGTGATACTCCTAGGAAGCACATGCAACCTTACAATTTCTTAGAAAAATAGCACAACCACATGTGTAGCATCACTAGTATTCTTGCATGGTATGAAATTTACCATGTTAGAAAATGTATCCACCACCACTAGAAATTAATCATGACCTCTTTGTGTCTTAGGTATTCCCAAAAAAAATCCATGTTTATGTCTTCCCATGGATTTCAAGTAAAGGTAAAGGAGTATATAACCCATTGCTCCATATTCTCCCCTTGGCTAATTGACAAATTATATAGAATTCAACAAACTTATTGACACATTTATTGATATTGGGACAAACAAACCTCTCATCCACCAATTCCTTGGTTTCATCCACTCCAAAATGTTCACCTAAACCTTTGTTATATATCTCTCAAATGAGGTTTATTCTCAAAGAACTTTGTGGAATACACAATTTATGATGACTGAATAAGAATCCCTCTTGGATATGAAAATCAAAATATGGTTTCCTATTCATACTCCATGGTTCTTTGCATGTTTTCCATGCCTCTGCAAAATATATGTCTTTTGTGTACAACTCCTTCATGTTGTCCAAACTAACAATTTCAACATGCATGGTATTTAACAACAACACGCTCCAATGTAATGCGTCAACAACCTTATTATAATTTCCAAACTTATGTTTTAAAACAAATGAGTAACTATGTAAAAGATCCACCCATTTCAAATGCTTTTGTTTCATCTTACTTTGATTGTTTATGTATTGCATCACCTTGTGATCAGTAAACAACACAAATTCCTTTGGTAGCAACTAGTCTCTCCATTTCTTCAAGGCTTGAATAGTGGCATAAAATTCCTTACCATAAATAGAGTATTTTTTTTTTAGAATTGTTCCAATTATCACTAAACGATGTTATCAACTTACCATCTTGATTCAAGACTGATCCAATCATTGAACCACTTACATCGCAATCTACATGAAATACCTTACTAAAATCTAGAAGTGCTAACATTCATTGTTCAATTACTTACTTCTTCAAGGTTTCAAATAAATTTGTAGTTGTTGTTGTCCATTAGAAAGATCCATTCTTCATACACTTAGTGAGTGTTTCTTACATCCACTAAAGTTTCTAATAATTTTTCGGTAAAAAATCGCCAAACCATGGAAATTCCTTACATCAAACGTACATCTAGGAATTGGTCAATCCACAATGGATTTCACCTTTTCAGGATCCATCTTCCAACCCTCCTTGGAAAATATAAAATCTAAGTAAACTATCTCTTCTTGCAAAAAAGTACACTTCTTAAAGTTAATTTGTAGCTTCTTCAAGTTAATTTGTATCTTCTTCACTTTCAGCCTTTCCAACACCTTCTTCACATGCCCAAGATACACGATGAAAAAATTTCCCAGAAATGGCTTCAATACCTCCTTCATCAATATCATAAAAGTACTAGGCACATTAGTTAATCCAAATGGCATAATCATTCTTCAAACAGTTCATCCTTCGTCTTGAATGTTCTCTTCCACTCATCACCTTCCCTTATCTAAATTTGATGGTATCCACTCTTCAAATATATCTTTGAAAAGTAATTTTCCCCGCTCAATAAATCCATGAGGTATTCCATTATTGGTAAGTGAAACCGATACTTGATAGTAATATTGTTAATATCTCATGAATCGGTGCATATTCATCATTCACCACCCTTATTTGGTGATCCATATTATTTTCGGCATGAAATGAGAGTGGAGATAAAATAAAGAAATGTATAGAGATATCTCTCATATCAACAATATAACAGAAATGTATCAGAGATGCAACCATAAAAATGGAGATATAGTAATACACAATTTTCTATTAATGAGCGAAAATGTACAAAGATTGTAAAAATACAAAGTGAAACACTCGCTAGAATGGTGGCAGCTTATCTCTGAGAAGAGATGTGATGACTAATCCCACCTGTGAGAAGATTATTTTATAGTGAGGCTCCAAAGGCCTTTTTTATCATAAATAAAATCCAAAACCCTAACCCCGGAAGATGAAAATCCAACAGTTTTGTGGACCCCATTTTGGGTAGTTTGGTGTATCAACTTCTTGAGGGTATAACTTGGGCATACGATCTTCATTTGGGACACACGATATATCATTGGAAAGGTATCATCGAGGAGATTCATTTTGGGGGATAAATTAGATACTTTGGCTATAATTGAGAATCTCGATCCTGAAAAACATTCATTTAGGCCCTCAAAATGGCCCCGGAAGTTAAAAACTGGTAAAAATAGTAAATTACCAAAATTGCCAGAAAATTGTTTTTAGGCAGTTGGAAAAGGTGGGTGGCCACCAATATCCACCTGGATCAATCCTCCCTCCTTAGGAAGAAATGGTATCCATTGCGTTGAGTTCCCGGGGGAGAAGGAAAAGTGTTTGCTGAATCTACATCTTGATGAGTTGTTGGCCTTGTTGGAGAAGTTGTGATGCTTAGCTTTTTGAAGGTTGTCACGAGCCTGTGGTTGGAAGGGTTGGACCCGTTTAACCAATATCGCTACATGAGATGTTTGTGTGCAGAAGGAATCTTTTCGCTTTGTTGCAGTCTTGTCGACCTGCATCTCTTGGATAGAAGGTGCTTGGGCCAAGGCTGCAGTGGTTGCAATATCCTTATGTTCACCTTTTGAACAAATTGTGATGAAGCTAAATTTTTTAGTATGAGATACTACCTTGCGGCACTATTTAGGTGGAACAATAGTCGGAACCACCTCTAGTATCTTGTAGAGATGACCCCCTAGAGTAAAAATGACACTACGGGGTCGAGACTCATAGATATCATCATGATTCCACATATATGGTTGTCCCAAGAGAACATCACAGACATCCAACGGGGAAACATCACATAATACCTCATCCTTGAAGGGTTGGATTTCATATGAAAATCAACACTGTTCGTTGACATGGAGATCTCATCCCTAGTAAAGCCAGCCAATGTTGCATGGTTGTGGGTGTGCTGTTGTCGAAAATCCAAACTGTTTGATGACCTTTGTTGTGATAAGGTTCTTCTGGCTTCCACTATCAACAATAAAATGCAGTGGGGTCCCCTTCACCCACATCTGTGAATAAAAAATGTACTCCCCCTCTTCAAAAACTGTTGGTTCTTCTGGTTGAATTGTTGCGGTCACGACAATAGCAGTGGGGTTTACGTCGATGATTTGTCTTCTGTCATTGTTTTCTGAATCAGATTCTAAATCAGGGCTCAGCTCCTTATCTTTAATTTCGGCCACCAATGACTCTTTTGAGTTACATTCATCGGTGTTGTGCCAGGGGATTTTGTGGAAATTGCACCATTTTTCGGTGTGCTTATTCATCTTCCCATGACCCTTCTTTTCCTATGGATTGGACTGGTTTCCGAGAGACTGTTTGTTAGGGTCATCTTTATCATGCTTTGGTTGTTGCAGATTTGCAGACCCGAACTCTTGTTTGTTTTGGTGCTTAAATTTCTGCTCAATTTTAATAGAATATCGATAAGCAACACCGAGTGATGAGAGGTCCAGAAAATCCATTTCAGTTTGGATGTATCTGTGTAGAGCCCCACAATATTTCAGAACCAAATGTCGTTCAGAGTCTTTGATACCCATCTTGGTGTGAAAGGTATGGAAGGTATTGGTGAACTTCATAACTTCTTGGCCCCTCTCTTGTCACAATGTGGTCCATCTCATATACTGGTCCTCATAGTTGCAAACAGGGTAATATTTTTCATTTACCGCGTCCACAAAAAAATCCCAAGTGGGATCGGCCCCATATATTCCAAACTCTTCTGTGGAACTTTTCTCCCAGTAATTTTCCCACCAATGTTTTACATGGGGTAGATATTTAAGGAGTGCGAAGGTGATCTTTTCCCTATTGGAAAAATGATGAACAAAGAAATAACCTTCTAACAAATTTAACCATTTGTCTAGGGCATCCACATCTATTTGACCTTCAAATATGATAATATCAAAATTAACCTATACCTTGAAAGGAGAGGTTCTTCCAAAGTGGTTTTTTGATGAAGATGCACATGATTCTATCGGCAAGCGTTGAAGGATGTGGGAAAAATTATCCATCATTTTTTCCCTCTGTCACGTGAGAGATTGCTCAAGCAACAGATTGATAGAATCGTCTACTCCGTCATTTTTCTTTTCTTCTTCCATGGAGGGTTTCTTGGGCGTGTGAGAGCGATTTTCTTCAAGAGAGACAAGCTCAAGACTCAACTTTCTATAATTATACCTCGTTGGGGACATGCACTAAAAAAAATGATCAAGAGCAACCTGCTCTGATACCACTGATCCAGATTATTTTTGGCACGAAATGAGAGCGGAGATATAATGAAAAAATGTACATAGATATCTCGGATATCAACAATATAACATAAATTTATCAGAGATGCAACCATAAACATGGAGATACATTAATACATGATTTTCTATTAATGAGCAAAAATGTACAAAGACTGTAAAAATACAGAGTGAAAGACTCGCTAGAATGGTGGCAGCTTATCTCTGAGAAGAGATGTGATGACTACTCACATCCTTGAGAAGATGATTTTACAATGAGGCTCCAAAGGCATTTTTATTATAAATAAAATCCAAAAACCTTACCCCGGAAGATGAAAAGCCAACAGTTTTGTGGACCCCATTTTGGGTAGTTTGGTGTATCAACTTCCCGGGCATAACTTTGGCATACGATCTTTGTTTGGGGTGCAAAATAGCTTGTTGGAAAGGTATTGTCGAGGAGATTCATTTTGGTGGATCAATAGGAGCCTTTGTAATTCATCGAGAAGCTCGATCCCAAAAAAAATTCATTTAGGCCCTCAAAATGGCCCCGGAAGTTAAAAATTGCTAAAAATAGTAAATTACCAAAATTGACAGAAAACTATTTTGAGCTAGTTGGAAATGGTGGGTGGCCACTGATATCCACCTAGATCATTTGGTGTCAAAACTACTGGGGCAATACATAGAATTAAACTTTATTGGATCAACCCCCTGTTAAGCAATTCTTTCACCTACCTATTTACTTATTTTCTTTCCACAAGAGTCATTCGGTAAGGAGCCTTATTAGATAGAATTGATCCTAGAATCAAATAGATCTAATGTGAAATACTTCTCATAGGAGGCATTCCCATTGGCATATCATTGGTAACAATCTCTACAAACTCATCCAACAATTGTTGAATCTTAGTTGGCATGTAACTCTTTTCCTCATATTCTTGTACCTTCTTTGGCATTATGGCCAATTAAAATTTTTCCTTCTTTTGTTCCTTACGAAATTATTTGGTTGAGAACAACATTACATGACCAATTTTTCTCCCACTATACCTAGCATCACTACTATCCATTTTCATTGTCTCCATTTCAACCATTGGCTCTAGCCTATAATGTTGTCCATCCTTATTGAATTCATATGTATTTTCCATACCATCATGGATGTATAAAATATCCATTGTCTTCTTATTTGGAAGTAATACATGACATGCATCCATATTCACTACATCACATAATACTTGGTCACCGAATTTATTGATCTAGAAACTCAACAAGCGTTTCTTTTTCATAGTGACTTGTTGACCCTTCTGTAACCATGAAAAATGATATGGATTGGGATAAGGGATGCACTTTAATTTCAAATTATCAATCACCTCTGTGGACACCAAATTTTATGTACTCCCACCATCTATGATCAAATTGTAGAATTTACCTTGCCTTGCATTTAGCTTTAAAAACTAGCTTCCTTTGTTTAGGTTCTTTCATAGCCTTCCTTTAAGGTTTGAGTAACACCCTTATGAACATAAGGTTTTCACCCTCTTCATGTTGATGTACTACAACATTGTCTCCCATAGCTAATGCCTCAGTCGCCTATATGACATGAGCCCTGGCATCATTTCTTCTTCCTGGATTGTGTTTCTCTAGGAATTTAGATGTTTTGTGCCCTTCTACTCTACATATGTAGCAAGTAATGACATAATTACCCTTTCCTCTTCCAAACCCTCTACCTCTGCCAGCATGGTTGTTTCCTTTCGAAATTTGACTACTAGATACTTCAATTTCTCTCCCTTCACTAGAATGTGCTCTTGCAACCTTCATGATTCCTCTACCTCTAAGATTCTTCCCTCTACAATTTTGTCACCACTTCCTATTCAACTTTTCCTTTACCTTTAAAGAAATATGATATGCTTAATCCATGGTTTGGAAATAATGGGTACTCATCTCATCTTGAATATGGAACTCCAATCCATTCACATACTTGTCTACCCTTTGAAACTATGGCTTTTTAAGTCCTAATCTGAGTGACAGTTTGAAGAATTCTTCTATATGTTGTTGGATAGATGTCTCTTTCTGTTTCAAACTTTATGCTTGTCTACACAAACTTTAATGGTAATCAATAGGAAAGAACTTCTCCTTGATATTACTCACCATTTTATTCCAGGTATTTATATTCTCATGCTTCTTGTCCACTATTTTTTTGCACAACATCCCACCAAAATGAAACATGCCCTTTCAACTTTGTTATTGAAAAAAAAATCTATTGGGATATTGGACATTCTCATACTCAAAGTATCTCTCGATCTCTCCTACACAATCCACGAGAGTCTCTTCTTTAAGATTTCCATCATAGCAAGAAACGTCCACCCCTGCATTACCTCTATCCTTCATAAATGAGATCAAATGCCTTGTTGGGTCTCTTTCATCAACATTCCATTCTTCCTCCATCTCATCTTCTGATTCTGAATCCGCTATGGCTCCAACATCTCCAATTTTTTTATTCTATAACTCTTCAATTCTCCTTCTTAATTCCTCTAAACCCGGTTCCTCACACTTCCTCACCTACTACTCTTTGTGGTGTCATCCCTAGAGTTTTTCTCATAGTCCTCATCCAGACTACCATTTAGAGGATTTTCTTTTGGCACTTCCTCCCACCACTTATCTCTCAACAAACATAAGATAAAACAACCATCTCCCAGGTCTCCTTACTGTCACAATTTCACAATAAATGATCTTGTGGAACCCAAATCTCAAGACAAAATCAATTCTAATACTTATACAAATTCTCAACTAGAGATAAATATTTCTATGATACCACTTGATGCACCAAACAAGTTATGTAATTTTCTAACACACTATAAAACTATATTAGCACTATTAGAGTGCAAGTTTGCAACAATTATTAGAGTAGGTTACTTAATCCAACACAATATGAAAATGCCACAAAACTGAATATGGCATAATTAATCATGTAAATAACAAGACATGTAAGGAAAATGATAGAATATAACATAGTCTTTTTAATAGACTATTAATGGATAGAACTACCTTACTTTCCTTTAATGGATTCTTCTAGTCAAGACATACTTATAGGATATTGTTGCATTGAAATAGATATGTCTCAAAATTGATGAATCTATTATTTAGCTAAGCAATTGTAATGGGGGATATTTATTCTACCAAAAAAATGCCCAAGATTTTTGCTTGATCTCAATTACAATAAACAACCCACATATGTGGGTGCACCATCTTATAAGTGGAAAACATGTCTATAAGGATTTTAATTTTGGCAAGGGAAATAGCAACACCCCTACTATACCTACCAACCAAACCCTATTGACAAAGTGCATTATTTTTACATGGTACAATATTTCCCTTTATGCTTATTTGCACTTTATACTACAAAGTCTTGTAATTCCCTTAAGATTAATGGCCACTTTGGATGGGTGAATAGATTAAGGTACTTCAAGTCAACTATGTTCTGATTTTCCATGGTACAATACTGCCCTTTATGCTTATTTTCACTTTATACTGCAAAGTCTTGTAATTCCCTTAAGATTAATGGCCACTTTGGATGGGTGAATAGATTATGGTACTTCAAGTCAACTATGTTCTGATTTTACAGTTTCACATTAATTTTGATAGATTCTATTAGGAAAAACTATTATGAATTAACGTCAACATAATGCTGAAAAGAGTGTTGTGTGAAGTGGCCGTGTTATAATGGAATATTTTAATTGGCCTAAATGTGTAAAATGACCACAAATTCTTTAATATTCATTTCAATTTTGTTTTTTGTTTTTTTATTTAAATTAATTTTGGAAATAATCATTTTATCTCAATTTGGAAGATATCAAAGAATACAAAACATGTCTATTTGTGATTAAATATGATTGAACTTCATAATTCCATGGATTCTTGGTTTTCCTCACTTTAGTAGTTCAACTAGCTTTTAATGATTTATGGTCATATTTTTCAAATTATTTATATGAAATTAATTTATAAAAGATATTAATCATTAGAAAGTGTATATAAAGAATGTTTGGGTTTTTATTCTATTTTCATGTAAATAATTTATTATATCGAGAATAGTGAGATGTATTTCCAATTTAAATAGATGTGTTTGCATATATATATAAGATGTTATTTTAATAAATTGAAAAAGAAGATTCATAAAAATAAAATATTAAAAAAATACAATTATAAAAATATTAAAATGTATAATTACAAAATGAGATAAGCATCGTACTATGTATGAAATGTCAAATATAATGAAAGGTTAATGAAGTAAAATTAAATAAAAAGTGAATTTCTTATAAAAATGAAAAATAAAATAGTAAATAATAATAATTTAAAAAAATATAATAAAATAAACATTTAAAGATTTGTTTTTTGATTTGTTTTTAATTCTTCTTGATATTTAAGAGGTATAAATTAAGATGGATTTACATTGATCATCAGTCATAATTGAGTGATCTCAATATAAAATATTATATAAAAATAGTAAAAAAACATGACTTTTTTAAGTATTTTGTTTAGGTTTTCACAAATTATTTTAAATATCAAACTTTTCAATTTAATTACTTTTTTTTACTAATTCCCCAACTCAATTACCACTACCCAAAATTCATGTTTATATAGAAACTAAGTCACAATAGGAGTTATCTTCATTTATGTGCTATTATGGAGTGGTATACCCATCAACTCTCTAGCCAAATTTGCATACTAGTATTATGTGCTAGTAATTTGCATAAATTGGAGTGGTATTATGGGCTAGTAATTTGCATAAATTGGAGTGGTATTGTGTGCTAGTAATTTGCATACTAGTTTTTCAATTCTTAATTTAACATCCATGAGGCCTTTTTTATAAGCATGATGTTGAGAATGAATGCCTAAAGTTACCCTCGGAGATCCTTACACATCTCTTTTCTCACTAGAGTTCTACGAGTTAGTGTGCATCTTCCTTGATCGACAAGGCCTTCGACCCTCCAAGTCGAGTTCACTTTCCTAGAAAGTCAATTCTCATTGCATTGGTACTCGAATTTGGTTGAAAAGTCTTCATGTTGCCAAGCCATGAAATTTCGACTTTGTCAATAATCCATTTTAGATTGCTTGGTTAGAACCAATCTTGTTTGATTTTCTTAACTTTTTAACTAGAATATGTTGTGCCTGTAGTTGATACACCATCTCTACTGGATTGGCAGATCTTGACTAGGTAATTGTTAATATTGGAAAGATCTCTTTGCAGTTGGTATATTTTTCAAAACAATAATTTATAAATGTTATTTCCTTTTATACATGAAAACATTTACCATAATTTATACATTGAGAGATGATTGTTGATATGTGATAACATTCAATTTAAAGATTTTGAAGATACACATGTTAACTATTTTACTAATATTTTCGAAGAAAAAGGTAATTATTAGTTTCTAATGATCCATGGTTTATATATAATAAACATGTTAATTG
>ML862079.1:19171-33143 GCA_009831015.1 Picea engelmannii
TCTATGAAACAGTAAATGCAATCATAGGATTGGGAGAACAAATTAAAGAATATGTAATTGTTCAAAAGGTACTAAGATCTCTTCCTATGAGATTTGATCCTAAGATATCAACACTCGAAGAAAGAGCATATCTAGACTCAATAAGCATGGATGAACTACGTGGAATCTTCACAGCATATGAAATGAGAACTGAACAGGAAAATCCAGATATAAAAGAATCATCCAAAAGGTCAAATCAAAAGGGAAAGCAAAAGGAAAAAGAACATAGCAGCAACAGTGACATCTCAAAGAAAAGAAGAAAAACAAGAAGCTACAAGCATAACTAGACAAGAAATAAGAAACTCGGGAACTAGGACAAATGATCAAAAATTTGAAGGTTCAAATAGAAGAAGATAAAAGAATTGAAGAAGCACTCAAAGAACAACTGGAAGAAAGAGACAAGATCATTGAAAATTTGGAAGCATAGATTGTCACATTAAGAAATGATCTTCAAAAGAAAAATATGCAGAACATCTCAAAAGTTTTGGATGAAATTACCAGCAGTCAAAAGCCTCATCATGACAAGACCAGACTTGGATACAATCAGATAGAAAAGGGATCAAGCTCCAAAACAACAGAACAAGAAACATATCCAAAAATATATGCAGAAACAATCAAAGGGGATAGGAAGACCTACAAAGAAGATTACAAGGACACTCCTCCACCGAGAAGATTCAGATTTCATAATCAATGACCGACGGATAGACCTCGGGAAGAAGAAGGATTCATAAGAGCAACTCCTTTCAAAATATCTTCAACTCCCAGGTATCAAACTATCTTTTTTGGTTTATGTTATGCATGCAATAATTTTGGACATAAAGCTATGAATTGCAGAGCTAACAGCAGGAACATAAACAACTTTGAAAGTCATACACAAAAGGGTTATCCAAGAAGGCCTAGTGAAACATGGAGAATAAGTTACAACAAGTTTGAATCATTGAGCATTGAAGTGGAATGCTACAAGTGTAACAACTTTGGACACATGGCCAAAGATTGCAGAATGACAGTTCCTCCTAGAGAACCACAACATAATAACATCATAAACAGGAACCTCAAAAGAGAACATGGATAAGAAAACACGAAGAACAGGTGAACAAAGACCAGGTCCCATAGATCGCAAGATTGGCAATAAAACTAGTAGAAGAAAATTCTACAAATAAAAAGAAAGATGTCAGATACAGAAAGGTTTGGAAAACAACTGAAAGAAAAGAAGGACATGTAAATAAGGAACAAGTTCAAGAGATTGTACTTTCAGGCATTGTAGTGAAATATGAATCCCCAGACAGAAAGAAATAAGTCAGAGCTCAGAGAGATGATGAATCTACCAATGACGATGATGATGAATACACATCAGAGCAGGAATTGTTCTGAGCCATCTGGCTTAGAGACTCCCAGGTAACAGGAATATTAGATAGGGGGGAGTATATGCGATAGCTGTGACAGACCAAAGAACCATCCTTCGAGAAGCTTGCAGAGTTTGAATAGACAGATCCAGAGCAATCAGTTAGCAGAAGTAAAATCAATTGTAGTAGTGAATACTTCATTATAGTACAATGATAAATGGGTCAACATTATGGACAGTTGTGCAGTAGAGTCTTGGACAATATGGATAGAGATGGATTCATAATAACACTTAGCAGGTTTGGACAGATATATGACAGTGGACAGATATATGACAGTGGACAATAGCATGGATTCATAGATTGGTTCAGAGAGTGGTTTAGAGACAAAGGAACATTATCATAATGGATGATAATTACACAGGAAATGGCTCGAACAATGCTAATGGATTCAAAATTGACAGATATATTTTTGACACATGCATTGCATACAACAATTCACATTCAAAATAGAGTAATGCTCATAAACAACAATGACAACTCCCTACAAGCTATGGAAAGGAAGACCAAAAAATGTGAAGCACTTTGGAGTTTTTGGAAATAAATGCTACATCAAAAGAGAAGATGGAAGAATGGGAAAGTTTGACTCTTGTGTGGACAAAGGAGTACTTGTTGGTTACTCAAGTACAAATAAATCATACAAGTGTTACAATATGAGGTTGAACAAAGTTGTGGAAAGCATCAATGTAATAATTGACGAAACAAGTGGACGAGAATTAAAGGAAGAAGAAAATGAATCAATGGAACAGATTTACGAAGAAGAAGTAGAAGATGAAGAAGAAGTAGAAGATCAAGATCAACAAGTGCCTCCAAAGACACCTAGAAAATGAGTACAGAAGAATCATCCTTTAGATTAGATTATCATAAACAAAGATGCAAGAGTTGAGACTAGAAGAAGAATTCGTTCACAAGAACAAATGCACCTATCACTCTCATCTACGATTGAACCAAATGGTTTTGAAGAGCTAGAAAGGATGAATTTTGGAATAAGGCCATGGATGAAGAATTGGATCAAATAGAGAAGAATGACACTTGGTAATTGGTTCCAAGACCAAAGAATAAGAATGTGATTGGCACAAAGTGGGTATTCAGAAATAAATTGAATGAAGATGGACAGGTTATAAGGAACAAATCTAGATTGGTATGTAAAGGATACACACAGGTTGAAGGAAATGACTTTGAAGATACACTTTCCCCAGTTGCCAGAATGGAAGCTATTCGATTTCTTTTAGATTATGCATGCTCCAAGAATATTAAAGTGTATCAGATGGACGTGAAATCAACTTTTCTGAATCGGGAACTTGAAGAAGAAGTCTACTTCGAACAATTAGAAGGATTTCAGTTGTCAGATAAGGCAAATTACGTGTGAAAATTGAAGAAGGATTTGTATGGTCTAAAATAGGCTCCTAGAGCATGGTACTCTAGACTGGATAAATATCTACAACAGGCAGGGTTCAGAAAAGGAAGTGCAGACAACAATCTCTACATCAAGTTAACTCAAGATAGTATTTTATTAATTGAATTTTATGTTGATGATATTATTTTTGGAAGCAATGATGACAGGTTAAGCCAGAAATTTGCAAAGGATATGTAGAATGAATTTGAAATATCATTACTTGGAGAACTATTCTTATTTTTGGGTCTTCAGATATGTCAAAGAAACCAAGGATTTTTTATTTCTCAAACTAAGTATATCAAAGAAATGATAAAAAGGTTCGGAATGGAAGATTGAAAACCAGTTACCGCTCCTATGCAAACCAGTTGCAAGATGATAAAAGATGATGATTCAAAGTCTACAGACCAGGGGAAATACAGTTCAATGATTGGTAGCTTGCTTTATGTGATAGCATCCAGACCATATGTAATGCAGGAAATTGGGCAGGTGGGCACCAAAGGAATCACATATCGTAGCAGTCAAGAGGATTTTCATATATCTCAAAGGAACATAAGAGTTTGGATTATGGTATCCAAAAGGAAAGGATCTATCACTTATTGCCTACACGAATGCAGATTAGGTAGGTTGCATTGATGACCGACGAAGCACCAGTGGAGCATCGTTCTACTTGGGTGAGTGTTTAGTATCATGGATAAGCAAGAAACAATCATTTGTATCCTTATCTACAGCTGAATTAGAATATATTGCAGTAGCAACATGTTGTACACAGGTTATATGGATGAAACAAACTCTGATAGATATACAGGTTGAGTATGATGAGCCCATTCCAATATATTGTGATAATAGAAGCACCATCAGTATCTCAAAGAACCCGATGATACACTCCAAGACGAAGCACATTCCAATCAAGTATCACTTTCTACAGGAACAGGTTGCAGAGAAGACCATCAGATTTGAATATGTGGGCACAAAAGAACAAGTGGTAGACATCTTTACAAAACCGCTTCCACGGGAAGCCTTTGAGTATCTTCGTCAGAGAATCGGAGTAACTTCTACTCCAAAATGAATGTTTTTGAATGCTTATCTTATATGTATTATATTTACATGAGGAAGCACCATAAAGAGGGAAGTTCAGGTCGAGAGATTAGTTTCAGGAAGAGTTCAGTTAGGGGGATTATCCCCAAGGATAGTTTAGTTAGGGGGAGTAGCCCCGAATGGAAAGATACATTTTCCATTGATGACAAAGGGGAAGAGATTTATCATATGCAAAGCACAAAGGCATGGTTCCAAGGGGAGAAATGTTCACAAGAAGAGCATGAGTGATATGACTTCAGTATTGCATGACATGAATTCATTATTGCATCAAAGTGTTTCCATCAATGCCAAAGGGGGAGATTTTTTATTAATTGGGTTGGTTTTCATTGATGTCAACCCTTGAAGAAAGTCTGGTAGCGAATTTCGGTGGCACAAAGTTTGGGTAATGGACCCAAGTTTGTTTGATGGATAATGGTATGAGTTTTGATATATTTGCAGGTAAAACTATTCTAGATGGATATTACATGTCATGCCATTTCCAGTGGTATGTGGAATGTCACATAACTCCTCACGGTTAGAGAGTTATGGCTATGTGAATTTGGAGAACCATCATGAGTCATCTAGAAGCCCCGAAAGGTCAAAGTAGTCAAAGTGTTTGTAAAGAAGAAATTATTTACATAATAAATTGAAGAGAAGTGTGTCCAAATCACTTTAGACCACCACTATGGCACATTGGTTCTCCTCCAGTGCGCATTGGTTGAGTTATACAGAGTATATCATGTCTAAATTATTCATTATTCATAATGGTTAATGAGAATTCTTCTATTCTTTCTCTCCTTCTTCTTCTTTCTCAAATTCTCTCTGCAAATGTGTGTATTGTTGTTTATCTAGATCTATTCTATGCAGGTTCAACACATTTACAAGAAAAAGTACGGAATAAAAATTGTGGCAGGAAAAGTGTGGCAGGAAAAGTGCGGCAAGAAAACTACGGAAGAAAAAGTGCGGTAGGAAAAGTGCGACAGAAAAAGTGTGGCAAAAAAATCACAGCAGGAAAAGTGTGGCAGAAAAACTGCAGTAGAAAAGGTGCGGCAGAAAAATCGTGGTAGTGGATTCACGGCAACAAAACCGCAGCAACAGAACACTACAAGAAGAAAAAAAAGGTATGGTTCTCATATGTGTAGTGTTGAATTTATGAATCAAGTTGAGAGTTTTCCTTGTAAATATGTTGGATTCCCTCTTGGGATTTTATGACTCGTTGTAGATTTTATCTGAGGAAGATCTATTGAAGTTTAGTATTGGTTCATGTTTGAGGGATTTTGGTTGAGGTATGTTGTTGAAGTTATTGGTACAGATAGAGTTTGTATAACAGTGAGGTTCTAGCACATGGTTTGAGGCACAGACTTGTGGTATAGTGTTTGAGGTATATGTGATCAGATCAGATTGGTTGATGAGTATACAGTGACAGGTTTCTCAGTGACATATTCAGTTTCTACATTTGACGTATATGTGATCAAATTAGATTGGTTGATGAGTATACAGTGACAGGCTTATCAGTGACATATTCAGTTTCTACATTTGGCACTTATATTTTAGGGTGGTTGGATGGGGCAAGGACAGGTGGTTGTAGCCACCTTCCAGTTGTAGCCGGAAAACATAGGGGGTTGTAGCCTCCTTCTAGTTGTATCCAGAGAATTGGGGAGTTGGAGCTTCCCTTTGGTTGTAGCCTGAGAAACTAGGGGGTTGGAACCTCCTTCCAGTTGCAGTTGGAAAACAAAGGAAGTTGGTGCTTCCAATGAATGTAATTCTTAAAGACATATAAGAAAAATCATCTTGTGGTTTTCTCCCACTTTGGGTTTCCACGTAAAACACTAGTGTATTGTGTATGTGTATGATTGACCATTTGTTCATTGTTTATTTACTATGCAACTATTGGATGATAATGTTACATTGATATAACACTTGCATTTTATGGTGAAAAAGGATTAAATTTCTTTATTACTGATTCACCCCCCCTTTCAGTAATCCAACATGATGAGCACGGACTTTATGGTATGATTGGGCACTTTGTTAATCATATGCCAATTTAAACCATGATTTGGCAGTGGATGTTGGTCATCCAACGATATGTCGTGAATTTTGACGTGAAGGGATTTGTTCTCTACATGTTTCGTCAATGGAGGATTCATTATGTTAGAACCAGCCACATATGTGTGGATGGTAACTAGAATGAGTGAAGCCATTCTCTACAGAAATTCATGATCTCTAAGTGTTGGCTTCCTTTTCAATTATGTGTGAGATGAAGATTGTTTTTGTGGCCATAAAAGTGGCAAGATCCCAGTTTTGGCGGAGCTCTTTATCCTTTTCGGACAACATTTTGTGTTTTTGGCTGAGCTTCTCCAGCGTTGGTTATGGATTTGACAGTGATTTAATGGACAACAACCATGCCATGATTAGTGGCGGTTGTCTATCCATTGAATGACATATGTAGTAGTGGTTATACAATAAACAAGTTTTGGCGTTTCCATTGTTTTCTTACCGCCGAGTTGCAGAGAACCCATGCCATGGAACCGAGACCACATATCAAGGTTACCTAAATTCTCACATGTGAAAGATCAAGACCAAAATCAAAGCACTCAAATCAGATTTGGATATGGTGATCGGTTGCAGGCACCAAGGAGCCAAATGTGTTAGGGAACAACGAAATCAAGTTGTTGATCCACACAGTATGGTTGAGTAGTTTGGGGAGCATTCATTCGGTCTACGCAAGAGTTATTTACTCGGCAGAAGGAAACTTCACTTGATCGATTCTTCCTGACAAAACACCCGAGAGCCATAGATCGGAGACTGAGGTTGGAGATATGTGTTGTGGTATGATGGGCGAAACTTGGTTTTAATTGCAGGTTCTACAAACCTTTGTACAAGGGTCGATCATGAGACCGAGAGCCAAAGACATGCCACAACATCGTGAACATTATCATGGAGGCCAAAGTCTCTGTTTCCAAAATATCATCATTGGAACCATCAACCGAAGACCAAATTCCAAGGGCATCTTTTTCAAAATAGGTATTTCCATTATAGTTCTTCTATGTGAACTATTTAAAACTCCTTTTCTAATATTTTCCATGTGGAAAGATGGTAGGGAAGGGGCACTTTGGAAATGATGCTCATAATGTTGTACTGGGATTTTGGGAATTTTCGTCACTGGTACACTTTTTTCCATGAGGAAGTTTAAGCCTTTTTTTTTTCTAGTGCACATATAGTAAAGTGAGATTTTAGGAATTTTCCACAACTAGTGCACATTTTGGCTATGATGCACATTTTGTTTTGAATGGAGGGCTTAGAAAACCTTATATTGTTCCCATTTTTTTCACATGTTTGACACATTAAAATTTCCTTCAAAAATTTGATGTAATTACCATATAAAAGCCATGAAATTGGCATGAAAACATCATGTAAAATGATCATGAAGATTTGTAATGGATTTTAGCCACTCTTGAGTGAGGGGAGTGAGAGGTGTTATTTTTGCACCTTAAACCTTAATTGGCTTCATTTTGTAAACATCATGTAATCAGTTGAATGAAGCGTTTGCCTAAACCATTATGGCATTCCTTGTAAACTTGTCCAAAGAGGTATTCATTATAAACCCTTGGCAAGTAAGGTACTCCAAATATTTAAGGACATGTCATCAACTACATGTTGCAAATTTATGTAGATGTGGGCTTTGACATTTCAGCTCCGAATAACAAAGGTGAAGGAGACATGGGTGTGCCTTTTTCCAAACATTTGTTTTGCAGCAATTGCAGGTGTTGGCTTTGCATTCTGATTCTGAAGTATGTGGGTGAAGGAGTCTTGAAGGAATGTTCCTTTAGAAGACATTTGCATACAAATACAGTTGATACTTTTGGAGACCAAAAGTTTCTTTTGTGGGGAGGCGTGATCCAAGCAGATCTCCACACATGGAAGGAACTTTACTTTGTTCACCAAGTCGATTTGCAGATCGGTGAAGATGGTGAATTTATGAGTTTTGTTTTCTCATGCACTAGTGCTTTGTGAGAAAAAGGTCTCATGCATTTATTTTATGCTTTTATGAGATGCTCATGTGTTTAATTATTCTTTGTGAGATTTTGGAAAACTCATACATTATTATTCACTTTTTATGTAAAATGATTAATACCTGTGAGGGAAATTAGACTCATGTACTTATCATTAACTTATAATTTTGGAAATTGGTTTTTATGTGAGAAACCACCTCACACCAATTTTCCATTATTCTCAATTATAGTTTGAGAGAATCAAGGGCATGGTTTAAGAGTCTTTGGGTGGTTTTGAGACTTTTCCCATTATGTGCTTGAAGATAGTTTGAGATCCTACATTTATGGATCTTGTTTTTCCTTCATTTTTTGTAATTAGATCCTATTATTCTGGATCTAGGAATTAATTCTCTTTCTTAAGAGGGAGTGAGGAAAAACTATATAATTCCTTATGTGAGCCCTTTGAAGGGAGGAGAGTAATGAGGAATGAATGAGTGGAGTTAGAGAGCCATAGTGCTACTACTCCTAAGCAATGAGAGATTTATTCATGTAAGGAATTATCCTTCTTGATGTATGGAGATATATGAGTGTGATTAGTCTTCTTGAATCCTCATTGAAGGAGAATTCATCTCTTATGTAATCACTTATGAGAAGGTCCTAACATATTTTGGAGAAGGAATGAAAGCAACTAGTATTCCGATTAAAGCGGGTCCGGAGATGTAGCCCAGGAGGGGTGAACTCTGTTACCAACATTGGTTGTCTCTCTCTTGTATTTTCATGTGCTTTATTCCATTTGAGTTAATATATGTTATGTATTCTTGTTTAAAAGCATGCTTAATCATGGATTCTCATTCTCTTTAATCCTTATGAAAATACTTCATCAGAAAACAATTCTCGATTGAAAACTTGCGTAGAGTAAATAACTTGCTCATTTTCAGATCATTAATCCTCCAAACGAAGGTTGAGGTGGTAGTGGGATACCACCCTCATGTACTGTTACTCTTTCTTATGATGAGAAACCCAACTCTATTATGTCTTTTTCCTTCAAAAAATTAATCTTCATGGTCATGGGATTTTCCCCTTTTCCATTGAAACCTGAGCCTTTATGCTTGACCCACGGTGTAGCCACAATGGGGCTTAGGATGCCTTGTCTTCTCTTTCCTATCCCTTTTCCATCATAGTTGTTTATTTTTATATTGGTCAAGATCCAAACAACAACATCATGAGGATATGAATCCCCCTGCATTTTTATAGAGGTGGTACTCCTCTTTGGATGAAATGTTGAAAGATTATTTGTATGGTTTTACAATGAATGTAAAGGGTGAATGCTAAAGATAAAACCCCGAGAGATCTTCCAATAAATCTTATACATACAAATGTACAATCCCTTATATATAGTGATTACCAATATACATAATATCATTTAAAGAAAATAATCAATAAAGTGTGTCAACATATATTTGTGTCTATAAGGTTTTGGAATCTCCCTTTAACAAATATTCTTTATTTCTGGTAAGAATAAACTAAACTCATAATCTGTTATGACTTTTGCTAGATGAAGAAATGAAAAGGCCTTCAAAGAAATTTAAAAAATAACTTCATTACAACCCAAAAAATATTTTGATAGGCAATACATTTGAAATCACATGCTTTCAACTCAAGTCAGAGAAATCAATAATGTAGTGCCCCAAGTAGTTCTCTGCAGAATAAATTTATGACAATATCCCAAATATGACAAGTTTAATAATATTAGAAACAAGAGAGATGAAACAACCTCTATAAAGTCTCAATGACAACTAATAAACTGAATAAAATAGAAATTACCTTTTTAAAAGGAGGGATCTTGCTCCTCTGAACCTGAAATGTTATAAGATGACTGAATATTTCAAAGAAAGAACTGCTCAAACCCAAATACTCTTGTTCTCATTACATTCATGGAAGATTTGATGGAAATAAACAGAAAAGAAGAAGATGTAGAGAAAAAATATTTAGTAGTCCATTCAAACGAATATTGGAGAGATATAACTTTTCTTATTGTAGACTCTTCACCACTGTAGAAACTTATGACTATAAACCCCTTGATGGTGTCTTCTCTTGTCCTTTTAAAATCTACTTTCAATGTTCTTGAAGTAGTTAGGGTTTTCCTTTCTAGAACTTTTCACCATTCCTTTTTGGAGTAAACCACCTTTAATTAATTATTGGTTGGATTCTCATTAATGACTTTATGTTATTGAAATTTGTGCCTTCAAATAGGGCCCACTTATTCCTTTAATAAAGGTTATTTAATAAACTTTATTTTCAATTTTTCAATTTTTCTGCCTTTCATAAAAGTGGAATGTGTTTTAATTTTATGAGTAATTTATTTTCCATTTCATCCATGGGATACATTCCATATTCAATATTCATCATCTCATATTTCCAGCGAGTCCTCCTGAGAACAATTTGGAGTTCTGGATCTCAACATATGACCTCGGGAAGTTGAGGTTCCAAGAAGATATATCATCAAACCATAGAAATCAAGATAATTGTTATTTCCATTTCTTAGAGAATCATGGCCCATTTTAGATATTTAAACCTATTTCATCATCTTCCTTTTCTAATTACCTTTCCAACGAGGTATGTTTTTTACGCAGACCCCCAATCCTCAGAATCAAGGTCTGCACAGGATCGTTCTAATTCTTCTCTCCTGAGTCTAATTGACTCTTAGGTTCCTCCATAAGAAATCCTACACACACACAATAACAGTGTTTTTCCACAGGTCCTTATAAGTATGCCCCATGTGAACCAACACAAAGCACCACTCAACTCCCCTGACCACAATAAATTGATCGTGCCCTTTTTCCTTATCGGGACTTTCCTTTTCTTTCATTTTTGGGTTTCGTGATTTCGCGAATCCTGTTGTCAAGGTTCTCGACCTTTCCACCTTCTGAAACCCAAAATTTTGATTTTCCCGAAATGCTTGGCCGCGTCCTCCTACACAGCAATACCACGTTTCGTGACTTCGGGAGTTCTGGAACAAAGAATCCCGACCTCTTGTCTTCACAACTGTCGAAATGTCGAAACCCAAAACATTCAGCAAAAGACTAGCTTCTATCAAAACTTTTCACTTTTTCAAGATTTCGGACTTCGCAATTTCACGAGTCCTGATCTAAGGCTTCCAGCTCTCTAACCTCTACAAACCCCAAACTCCGAAAAAATATCTCCAATGGGATCAATGGCTACAAGACTCCCTTCGATCCGAAGGCCCACATGATTTCAGACTTTCGGGTACCGGGAATCCAAGACTCTCGATCTCAAAACACTGTCCTCTCGGGTTCCCGAACCCTGAAACACCGAATTGTCGAAATGCCACTTCACACTATTTCGCGGTTCACAATTTCGGGGTTCTCATGTGAAGAGCTCGAATTCTTGTCAACGAGAATGCCAAAATGCCAATTCCTGAAGTGCCGAAATGATTTTCTTTTCCCTGGGGTTTCGCGAACTGGGAGTTTGAACTCTCGACTCCAAATCACTGTATCCTTGAGATCCCGGATCCCGAAATGCTAAAATGTCGAAACGCTCCTCCAAAGGTATTTTCACGTTTCGCGATTTCAGAGCTTCTGATGTGGAGCACTCTACTCCTTGTCAACAGGAATGTTGAAATGTCGATTCCCAAAATTTCGAAATTCGTCCTAGACTATTCTTTTCGCGATTCAGGAGTTAGAGTGACCAAGGGTTTTGGATTACACTCCGAACTCACAAATTCTGAATTCCCGAAATAATCTGACACTCCAGCAGATCACAATCAACGGTCCATGTTGACCCCTGTTACCAGAGTGATGGATTTGTCCCTCCTTATCCACCTTATAACTTCTCTTGATCTTATGGTTCTCGTGATTTCGGGAGTTCTCCTCAGAGAATTTCGACTGCTCGTTTTCTTCCTTAACAACTCCTTCGAAAAGAACCAATATTCTTATACTGGAACTCAAATCCTGTGAAATGACTTCGACTCCCCCCCTTTGAACACTTCAAAGGCGTTAACCCTTCTGAGATTTTCTCTGACAACTTCAAATCACAAAAAAACTCTTGCACGCACTCTTTGCGGCAATTCTTCAAATACTTCAGGGTATTTGAACTCACGACTCGGTGCACTTTCTCTGCAACAGCAGTCCTTCAATCTCTCAACCTTAGTTGAAAAGTTCTAAAGTATCGACCAGCCTTCACACACCTTACACGGCTTTTATGCTTGTCTTGCACTTCTGCTGAAATGAGAACAACAGTATCCCTCCTGAGCTTTCAGAGATAAACTATGAGCCTTCGTCAACGCACTCCTTGCAGGAACCTCTCACTCAGGATAAGAAACAATTGAAACTCATTTCCTCTCTCTCTCTCAGACTTCAAACATCCAACTTGAAAACATACATTCACATACATAATAACAAATGCATGACAGAGAGGATAAAAAAAACAACCATAAGCAGATCAATTAGCATGTATACACAAAAAGCATCATAACACCATGAGTTTGAATCAAAGCTTCATATATTAATTCAGAACTTTTGTACATGGGTTCTTCTCTACAACTCTCTGCTACAACTCTCCTCTTCTCTATGCTAATGTGCCTCAATTGATCTAATTCTAATTGATACAATGATACAAAGATGAGGGTGTCTATAGTCGTTTTCCCTCCTGTTCCTAAAACTATCTAATCTGGAATTTAAATCTACCTACTTTCATTAACTATGCATAAATGCCTCTACCTCCTACAAATGAAAGCGAATCGCTCATGATCTGTTTACAATACGCAAGTATGCTTCCCTTTAACCATTACATTAATGCTTCAAAAACATTTCCAAAACATGTAAAATGTATGTTGCACTTTCCAGTTGTCTTCTGCCTTCATGCTTGCTTGGTTGGCTGCTTGCAATGCCCCTGCATCAGTTTTTCCCAAATCCAACTCATGGATCTCAAGTTATGGCTTGCAGAAATTTTTCGCTCAGCAACCGCTCATTTAACTCATGGGATAATCTTATCCCTTGATCTAATTTCTTCCACTCCATTAAAATTTTGATATTTTCCTTTAAAATGATATCCCACATGCATGAGAGTCTTTGAATATCTTAATATTTATATTCAAATCTTTAAAAAATTCTTGGTGTGAAACACGTCGACGCTATAAAGACTTATGATTCGACCCTTAAGATAATTCATGAAATAATTAAAATTTTGGTAGCCCAATTATCATCCAGTCGCCACCCAGTAAGCACCTAATCAGCAACAATTCATTGTCTAGTCATTGATGAGTTAGCACATAATTATCCCATCTGTCACAGTTTGATAGGATGCCATTTGTCACAATATTATTGGTTTCCATGTGTCATAATATGGTTGGATGGATAGGGTGCCATGTGTCATAATGTAATTGGGTAGATAAGGTGCCACATGGATTAATTTGATTGGTTAATTAACCTTGAGGTAAATTGGTTAATTTGCATATGGAACCAGAGTGTGGAAGGAGGGAGGGAGGTGAGGAAGTAGAAATAAGGTAGGGAATGTGGATGCAAGGTGAGGGATGAGGAGAAAGGGGAGAGTGTAGGTCTGCATGGGGGAGTGAGGATGTGGAGTGAAGGGGGAGTGTAGGTCTGCATGATGGAGTGAGGAAGGTCATCAGGGACAAGAGAGAGGGGAGGGGAAAATGGTTAAATGTGGGTGAGTGGGGAGAGGGATGAATGGATAGGGGATGGACTAAGAGAATGAAGAGAGGTTTTAAGGTGTGTGGAGGTAGGGGCAAATAAAGGAGTGTATTTATGCACTGCAAGAAGTAAATGAGACTAAGGAAAATGGGGGTGAGTGATAGAAACAAGAAATATGGGGATATGGAAACAAGAAATTCGGAAGAGGGACTAAGTATGCAAGAGTGGAACCAAGAAAATGAATGGAACAAAGAATTAAGAAAATGAGACTTAGTCTTAAGTGCTAAGAATGGAACCAAGAAAAATAAGTGTGGTTTCAAGAAAATCATCATGGTTCCAAGAATATAATCATGGTTCCGATAATATCTTAGTTATGATGCACATGGAAAAAAGGTGTTT
>ML862080.1:7911-23754 GCA_009831015.1 Picea engelmannii
CCCCCCTTTCAGCAAAAACCTCTCTGGATTACCAGCAGCCGAGGACCCGGAGCAATTTCTGCCATCAAAACTCTTCTCGGCTGTCTCTAATGCATCAAATCTAATAACCAAAACCAGAGACTTGTAGAAAAAGGCCACCAAACCATGGCTGTGTATCAGCTATGAAGTCCCACGAAGAAAACAGGATCGATAGTGCGCTGCATGCTCTCTATAGCCTCTATATTGGTGAAAAGATTGGAGCTCCGGACATTCTGAATAAATGCGAAGAAAAGAGGATTGCCTTGGGCAAAGCAAAGGGATTCTGATGAGTTGGGTCCCTTTTTGGGCATACGAGCAAAGACCAAAACCAGTGTTAAAATAGCCCAATAAATTATTTAATAAATAATCTTTGGCAATAGTAAAATGGAGAACAGCAAGTGGTTTGAAAAGGAAAGCAAGTTCAAGGACAAACCCAGGATTGTATTGTTCGCTCGTGGATGACCTGGAGGGAAGGAATTGAGAAGGGAGAAGCATTGGATTGGATTGGCGTATAATTTTTATCAGATTGGCCTATTCAACAGAACAGCTTGCATCATCTATAACATTTTTTGAAAAGTGGAGACCTGATCTTTTTTAAAAATTTGGTTTGGTATAATTATGCATTATAGTTATAGATATTAGAGTCTGATGATAGAGGCAGTTAGAATTTTTATTGATTTAAAATTATGATAGAGTTTTCCTGAATGATTCAAATTTTTTGTTTTTTGGGATATTATTGGTTTAATTCTGTTCAAAATTGGTGAGAAGTTGTTAAACTTATAATTATGAATGGTTAAGTTTGTATAATCTAAATGTTATAGGGATTTTCCAATAAATATTGAATCTGTTTATACATTCAAAAATACAATTTAAACAACAAAAACAATTTTTTATCATTTTTTAAAAAAATACTAAAACTTAAAATATTTAAAAAATAAATAAAATTTTAATCAAATTTAAAATTCTCTCGTAAAAAATATTTAAAAATTTAATATAAAAATAAAATAATATATATCAACGAAATATTTAAAAATTTAATATAAAAAAAATATATATATATCAACGAATTGCCCTCTCAAAATTCTTAGAAGTATGGATTTGATTGATCCTACGTGTCACCATGGTTACCCTCCCTCCAGATAAGATGCCCTTGAACGGCGCCATTATAGTCAAAGATTACCTATACCGGTCTACGAAGTCTTAGATCCCAAGACTATGGCCCTATGGGAATCTCAAATTTGTGTGATTGTGTGCTTGCTATCATCACACAATTTTACCCTCTTCATTACTATGTTGAAGATATCCTCTTCGTTCTTGCGTTGAAGATACCATGACCCCTTGTTATAGTTAATTCTGGTTGTGATGTCTTTGTGGGGGTGAAGGCTTTTACTTTAAGATAGTGATGTATTAGTTTTTGTGAAGATAAATATTGTTGAATATAAGTTTGTGGTGGTGTTTTTTAAAAGGTTGCAGGTTTGTCTGCACGGGTGTAGATGGATTGGCAAGTGCTATGTAAATGGAAGGAAATTTGTAAAATAAAGTCTCGTGTTCGATTCTTACCCGGATTTATTCATGCGTTATTTTTGCGGGCTGGGTGGTTGCACCTAAGGTTATAGTGGTAGCCGACGGGGATCAACACCGTGTCACGCGAGTACGAGAACCGCTAGTTGCCGATTCCCCAGTACAAAAAAAAAAAAGGTTGCAGGTTTAAATCCAGAGGGGTAGGGTGTGTACATTTCTGTAAATTTTAGTGATAAAATCGTTGTGTAGAGGGGACATCTTGTCCCACAAACAAGGAGTCTAGTACACCAATTTGATCTGTGGCTTGACCGTGACCTTAAAATTAGATTATTGTTTATTATTTGTGGATACATGGTTTACACATTTAAGTTGTAGATAAAGTTTTGTGACTTTTGTGTGAAACTTAGTTATATGGTTTGTTGAGTATTAACTTGTTATTTTATGTGGAGTATTAACTTGTTAATGCAACTTTATTGTATATATACCTTAAAACATTATTCTATACATCAAAGAAAAAAAAACACAACTTCAAAATACACAATAACATCATTGTATTGGTCTAGTGGCAAATACTTAGGCTTTAAAATAAATCATTTATGTCCTTTATATTTTATGTTTATGTGTATTTTCACATTATCACCTCCTTGGACTAGTTGCATCGAGAGTAGCAAGGTGCTCTACAACTCAATTTGAGAGAAATGTTGTCACGTTAGCGTGAAGTTAACGTTACCTTAAAATAATAATAATATCCACTCAATTTATAATAAAAAAATGAGTATTTTGCATATTTAGATAACAACATATAAATTAAGATTTACACTTTAAGAAATTTGATTCCTCTCGATGCTTGATAAACCCGGGTTTAAGATGGATCTACGTTGGTATTGATCATCATTTATGTTTATATGTATTTTCACATTATCACCTCCTTGGACTAGTCTTTATCATCACTTGAGAGCAAATTTTTAAGGAAGCTTAGGTTTTGGGATTAAATTATTTGCGTCATTTTTATTTTATGTTTCGATATAGTTGCACATTATCATATAATTGGACTAGTTTGATGTTTTGTTTTGTTTTACAGCATCATTGTGTGATTGCAATGGTTACATGGTAGTTTACCCACGCATGACATAGAAAAAAGTATGTGCTTCTACATAGAACTTGATTGTATGGTCTATTGAGCATTGCTTATCAACGCAACGACATCATACACCCTTGAACACTACTCCATACACCATGAAGTGAAAATGGCACGACTTTGAAATGTGCTTAATAACATTTATCATAGCGGGTCTAATGGTTAAGAACATGTGTTTCCTCCTAAGAGGTCACAAGTTCAAATCCAGAGGGGGGTAGGGTATGTATACTGTAGACTTTACCAGTCAAATTGTTGAGTGGAGGGGGTCCCTTGTCCCACAAACAAGGGGGTTTCATACACCAATTTGGTGTATGATTTGGTAGTGACCTTAAATATAGATTATTATTATTGGTCTAGTGTAAAAAAATTAAGCTAGCTTGAGCTTCAAATGTAAATCATTTTTATCCTCGATATTTGAAATTTTTGTATCATTTCACATTATCACCTCTTTGCACTAGCTTTATTGCTTTGTGTTTATGGTCTTAGTAAAGAAAGGTATATTTTTCTTTTGCTTTAAGTTTTGCATATATTTGGTGAAGCACAACAATGGACATTTTTAATATGTAAAAGTTTTGATTCTTTTGTGATTTTTTATTTACATATTCGCAATCTTCCACCATATCTCTCTTTTAGATACTAAGGTATCTAAAAGAGAGATTCAAAGAACATTTGTGGCAAGCATATTTGTAATACATTTAAATTTTACCAAACAAATCACTTTTCCCTAATTATATTATATTTATATTAAAAATGACTTTATCATCACTCCAAGCAATTTTAAGAGTTAGAACTCTCATAGCCATCACTTTCATCTTGTTCAATTCAGAGTCTCTTCTCACCACCGAACAATGAAAATTGTACATCACATACATTGTGACCATTGTTTCTAAGCTATGCAATAAAAAAAACTAAAATCAACAAACACTTTATTTTGTCATATTTACCCTTTTAGGCAAACTAAAATCAACAAACACTTTATTTTTTCATATTTACCTTTTATGCAAACTAAAATCAACAAACACTTTATTTTCTCATATTTACCCTTTTATGCAATTTGTAATAAATACTATTATCAATTTAAAAAATTTGGAATATATAATCATTTTTATTAAACAATTTAATTTAAAAAAAAGGGTTCCATATCTAAAATTTAACTCTATTAAAACCTCATATCTCTTGTTATTTAGAAAAAATACATAAATCTTATCGATTTTCAAAGAAGCACATGGTATTGAATATTTTCTATGGTATCAAACAAGGGCATAGTCTATATTCATTGTCATATTTCTTACTTTTTCTTAACTTTACATTAAAAATAGATTACTCTTCCCATATTTTCCCATAAATGTTTAGTCAATCCCTTATTTTCTCATAAATGTTCAGTCAAACTTAGTCATGTGTCATTTATCCATTATGTCAACATCTTCCTTAAACTCATATAAGGGTCGATTGGCAAATTTGTAACTAGGGTTAAGATTCATAGATGTAAATTGTGTCCCTATAGTGAGTTAAAGTTGAGTCAATTTGTGAAGTTGCATGCATATGAGGGATGAAGTAAGCCTTATGTCACACATGGTCATCTTTTGGCTTCGGGGGTCATTGGTGATGGGTTTAATTCTTTTACCCTTGCAAATACATTAGGTTTTGCAAAGCACATGTAAATGGGCCTTATTGTCTTGTATTAATAGTATAATTTTTTGACTATTGTCTCTAGTACAATGAATATGGGCAAGTGAGAGTTGCATTTGTTGATCTCAATCATGAAATTTCTTTAAGTGGACCAAACCATTTAATAGTACAGTGGGTATAATAGACATGCAAAGTTTGTGTGGAGAGTGGTTTAAAAGTTCTTTCTAATCACAGTGCACAAAACGGTTGGTGTGACTAAACATTAGTCGTGGCAACATTAGATGCCATTAATTGCAAAAGTCCCAATTGTAACTAACATAGATCATCACTATCGCCTTCATTGCGCAATCTTGATGATAGCTACCTAAAGTAACAAGATGGTTGTTCATAATGTTTTCAAAGAGGAATTTGATATTTATATAATTATTTTTTTAATTAAAAAAGTTTATTGATAAAAAAAATATATTTAGTTTTTTTTTAGTATAAGAGGTTAAATGTATTCAAAGATAATATTTGATTTTATATATGGGATTAAGATTAGATGTTGTTAGTTCCTGAGGTGTAGGACAATTGGTAAGGGAGTGTGTTGTTAAGGCACTTTGTGATGTTAAAGTTACCGGTTCGAAACCTGTGGGGACAAAAAATCCAGCCATGTTAAGGGTTGGTGTGGCTCAGGCCGGATGCGATCCCCGGGTGATTTTGATGGCTTAGATGCCCCTGAGTCACAGTTTCTTAGCCACAGGTTAGTCCCACAAGTCACGGACTAAAAAATAAAAAATAAAAGATTAGATGTTGTTAGTCAAATCTCGCTAGCGTGATTGGTTTTTGAGGGTTTCATTCTGTAAGGAGACCAAGGTTTGAAACTTGCAGTAGTCGAGAAGAGACACCAAAAAAAATCTAACTATGTTAAGGGTTGGTGTGGCCCAGGCCGGGTGCGATCCCTCGGTGATTTTGACGGCTTAGATGTCCCTGGGTTGTGGTTTCTTAGACCACATGCTAGTCCCACAAGTCATGGACACGCTAGCAAACAAAAAAACAAAAAATGTTGTTAAAAGCACATGACTCCACTATAGTTAGCTTCAATGATGACCAGAAAAGAAATTGAATTTCTTGTAAATATTATCTACGTTGAAAATGTCCCCTGGTCTTGGAGTAAGACCTAAAATCGCTTTTGATTGGCTAGGAATTCACCTTCCTCGTACGTAAGGAAACAGGCTAATGGCCCAAGACCCAGAGGCATCTAGTGAGACTGTAAGTCCATCCCCTTATGGACCACCAACATGTCATTTCAAGTGGCTTTATTCTCCTTGAATAGTGTCGATTACTCAACCCACATTAACGGATAGCAGCCAATGATGGTCATCCTTGTTGTCAGTTGACCACTGAGTTATGATAGGTTTTGCGACCTTCGAAAAAAGAAAAGAGAGAGATGCATTTAGTTACTCTTTTTTTAGTTTAATGTTCAATTTTCACCCTTACCATCATAAATCTATACTAAATTAATATTTTTAATTGTTTATCGTTGTTTAAAATTTTAATTATATTTTTATAGCAAAAGTTTTTCTAACTTACCATAATTACAAATTCTAAGGTAATTTTTACTCTATATGTTAATTGTATTGAGGAGTTTTACTTCTTTTTTCTAACTTTTTTCTATTTAGTTAACTGATTTGAATTTAATGGATGTTCTAGTAGCACCAATTATCCTATTACATTTGATTCATCAAGGGATTGTTTCTTTTTAAGATATGAATTGTTTGATTCATATTGCATATTCACCCCTTAGAAAGACATTAAAGAGAGGAATTCAATGTCATGTTTGTGTCATTATTAATAACTCACCTTTGCGTTATTTTACCAAAAATATAGGTGTGGATGCCTAACTTTCATTATCTTAGGATTATTCACTAAATCGTATCTTCTTTTAGGTTTGTTAGTTTTTCTTCTTCTTTTTTTATCGTAGTAACATTTGTTTTTTGGTATGCTTCTTTCAAGTCATTTGTCTATAAACATACTCTACACTTAAATGCAACGTTCTTGTAATCTAGTTGCTAGATCCATTTAAAATTTTCAATGTCTAATTTGATGGAGGTGTGCATTTGTGTAGAGTTCTTTAAGTGAGTTCCTAATGTATTTGTGATTTTCTAAAAGATTGTCTTGTCCTAAAATAAACAGATTGGAGTTGAAGATATAGAGGTTAACACTAGATTAAATTTCAAAAAATAATGATTTGAAAAAACACCAACTTTATCAAACATTGTAATCCTTCTTCCAAAAACTTTTTATAGCGTTGTTCTTCAAATCCCTCTTAATACTTAATAAATTGAAATTATCTTGAATTATTGTAAAATGTATCCCTCTTAATACTTGAGATTATCTTGAATTGTTGTAAAATGTATCCCTCTTAATACTTAATAATTTGAGATTATCTTGAATTATTGTAAAATTTAATGGATCCATTCCAGTGGTTGAGTTGATGTTTTCAAATCATTCAACCTCGAGCAAAGCATCATGAAAGAAAAGGTATGTGTGGTAGTACGCTCGGTGTAATGATGGATTTCCAATATCCCTTTTATTATTTCAACTTTATCTTACAAGAACCTCGTGGCCTTAAACTATGTGTTAGTCTTCCCTTTTTGGAACATAAACCCCAACATATCATTGATATTATTGATTTTTGAAATGCTTGGCTATGCATTGACATACAACAACTTATAACATGACCACCATGTTTGTATTTTGTGACTTGAATGGGATGTCACACTAATGAGGCCTTTGATTGCTCATTAATAGGTTTTGTTGTGGAAAACTTTTTGTTTTTTTTTACAGAATTTTGGAGATATTTTATATATTAATTTATTTTTTTTAATATAATTTATGAAATATAAGTAAATTGTTTCATGAAATTTAAGTTAAGTGCAAATCTTTGAGTGGGTAGATATCACTCACTTACCGTTCTTAAAATGGGAAAAAATATTTTTTAAATGTTATGTAAACTATATAATACTTTCTTAATAAAAAAAGGCCATTTATATTACATCATTCAACAGGTCTCTATATATACGAATCGATGTTACATATCATGTGACTCGCCCAATATGTTCCCTTTGTTCTATTAAGGCCCCTTCACATGCCCTTTCATTATTTCAATACTTTGTCCTTACCTCACAGGAACCAAAGTTGTCTGAGATAGGTCATGGCATCTTATGTTATTTTAGGTATAATAGGTCTTATCTAAAACTTCTCAACCTATCTTAGTGATCAGTGTCTTCATAGGAGTTGTACAATGATGAATAATAATAAAAACATATATTAAAATGTTAGAGTTAAAAAAAAAGAGTAAGTTAAAAAAATAAAAAATGAAAGTAATTTTTGTGAGTTTTTCCTTTTCACGAGGCAAAATTATGTATTAATTTATTCATTTTTTTGAAATTATGGTGATCTTGGCTTTCTTAAATTGGATTAAACCTCTTAAAGACAAAGTTCCATGATCAAAGTTCTCATCAATCAAGTGGAATTATAACTTCTAGCAAAACTCCTAACATATTTGAAGAAGAATTTTGACAGAAAAATGGTTAAGCATGTCTACTTTGTAACTTACTCCCAAAGAAAAAATAGAACGAAGAAGACATTTATGGGATGTCATTATCTTCTCGTACATTTCAATGTATTTGGATGGATATACTTTGGTTTGGTAGTTCTTCAACAATTACAGTTAATGTTGTCTGATTTCTTCCAAATCCGAGAGACTCAGTATACATAAACTTCAAGTTGAGGCAACCTTGGATGCCTTTCAATCTTCACAAGGCTTATTTTGAATGATCTTGAATTTCAGGGGTGTCATGTGCCGGGGGGGGGTGATTCTAGGTCCTGGAAGAAAATTGGAAGTGACGTTTGCCTAGGGTATTGGTGAATCCATGAATAATCAAGCAAAAGCTTATGCTCTTATCGAGTGCTTACTCGTAACACTCGAATATGGCATCTAGATTTTGGTTGTCATTGGAGGCTCTAGCACCATTATCAAACTAATGCAAGGAAAATCTCCCTCTCCTGACAATAAGATAGCTTATATCATGGCTCGTTTTTAGAAGGAAGCTAGCCACTTTCAAAAAAATTCACTTCACCAAGTCCTTCAAGAGCATAATCGTAAAGCAGATTCACAAGCAAACAAGACAACCTCATTAGAAATTGGGGTATTAAGGAAAAGAGGAGGTATATATTATTATTCAATACCTTAAGTTGTCTTATCAATCAAATGGAGGCATGTTTAGTCACATTAAAGCTCCACTTGTTCCAACATCAAGTGCAATGGATTGCATATGAGGTTCATGGATATGAAAGGACCTACGCTCCAATTCTTCACATGCCCAAACTTAAATTCCTTTGTCTTTTAAATGTTGGATCAAGGTATATTGCCAAGGAGGTGAGATAATGGAGTTAAAGCTAGGATTGAGCGACACTAGTTGGGGTAAGGTTACTCTTCCCAACAGTGGTCTGGTAAGAACCTCCCTCGGTTCATGGATCATTGTATGGAATTTATGTTTACAAGAATTGGCTTCAATTTGTGTTGGTCTTTGAAATTTTGTGGTTCTTGGAATTTGGGATATGTGCTTTGGATTTTCAAAGCTTTACCTCCTAGAATTACTATGTTCACTAAAGCTCACACATCTAGTCTTCCCTAGAGCTATTCTTTGTTTCTCTGTAATTTTAGGGGTCGATTTCTGAGGTATTATTCATATTGGTGTTCTGGATATTTCCTCCCAAGGGGTCTAGCCCCTTCATAATAGAACTTTCTGGGTGAACCTATGTGTCAAGCAATTTGGTGCTTCTCTTGGGTTGGGCACACAATTTGTTTTTTCTAGTGTTTCTCTCTGGTTGGGTGCACATCGTGACTTTTTTTGTGCTTTGGAATAATGGTTTTTATTCTACAGTTTGAGAATATACCTACTAAAAATTGGCAGCCCTTTCTTTTTACTTGTATAGGCTCCATGGATCATAGGAAAGTTCAAGAAATTTGCAAAGCCCTTTGTCGACATGAGGGAATCATCCAATGCAACCAAACCTCAATCTTCTCAATGACAACAAAGGTTCATGAGAATGAACACCATTGCAATGCTTAGAATTCCATAGTCATGGATGTAATAACTCAACAAAATCAACAAATAGACGCAGTGGAAGTAGAGTGCCACTCAGGAATCTAGTTCTCAATTTAAGCAAAAGTTCTCAGTCAACAACCTCCCACTAGAGAATGTCGACCAACTTAAGCAAACAATCACCAAACAATACAATGTGCTAGATGCTCAAAGATACAGACATTGGAAATTAGGAATCCCATCCAACCAACATGAGGTTGGAGGAGGCAAATAGTCATCACATTTTTCGTTAAATCATGGTTTCCGTTAAATCTCATGTATGCAAAGCAATCCATATTTTAGGAATCTTTTTTAGAATATATACATGTAAGAAATATTAAGATGTAATTTCAATGGACATTTGTATTTTGTGTTTTCGACAAATAAGGAGTTGGCCATTTTGGAAATCTAAAGCCAACAATTTTTGTAACACTGTTGTTTATATTGAATTTTCACTATGCTTGGCTCAAGCATGAGGTTTATTTCATTTTAGTCATGTACTTGAACCATAAACAAATGCAATTACACCATTCACAATTGCTGCAATAACCAAGATCACAAGAAGAAATACCATGCACAAGAACACGAGAAATATCCTGGGAAAACCCTTCTCAATAAGGGAGAAAAACCCAACAATCCTTTGTTATATTCTCAAGAGAAGATCCTCCAACCATGAAACCCTAATGCACACAAAAGGGTGCTCTACTACCTTGAAACTTGCGCCCAAGAGAGGTGCTCACTTCAACCCTAAAAGTGTACTTGCTGAAATTTCCAAATGACAAGTGACTTGTATATTTCCTCATTGGGGAAATCACCTTTATTTATACTAGACTGGACAGACCAAAAGTGGTGTCTATTGGCACAACAGGGTCGACCTCAATAACTCAAAAAATAATTAATTATTACAATAAACATTGATTATCTTTCACATATGGTGGAGTCAACATGTACCCTTTACATCACAATTAGGGTTACACGTAAATCTTACTCTTAGACAATATAACAAGGGATCTCACACATCCACTAGTGCTCAGCCACTAGGGGCACATCCACCTGTGCTCAACCACAGGGACGTCCTACTCAACAGATCTCTATCTCACTGAGTCCATAGGAGAATCATCTGGAGTAGCATCTCAAGCCTGACTCAACTGAGTCCATAATGCAGGAGACCACATGTCATAACAACTCGGTCCAGAGTCTGACGCACACCCATCACATGGGCACCTTCACCCCACACAAGGGTACACATCGTCTCATCTCAATCCAGAGAGGAACGACACACTCATGGGCATCCTCACCCCACACAGGGGCACACATCATCTCATCTCAGTCCATTGGGGAATGACACACCCAACACATGGGCTCTCTCACAGGTTGACTCACTCAATCTCAGAGGAGAACGTGTCTTGGAGGATGTCTCACGAAGCTGTAAACATCAACAATTTAAGGTCAACAACAACTTTATTATGATAGAAATTCTCTCAATTTTTATTTATATATATATAATTTTCATGGTCCATAATAATTGTCTAACAAACATCCTTTATCCTTAATTTTGCAACACAAACAACTATGGCTCGAGAAATAAAAGAGATCAAAATTAACTAACTAACTATATATATATTCATATTTGGTGTAAGTCTTTAACATGGTGCAAGCTAACAAAGTGTAGTTCTTACGACAATTTCAACCATGGTGAAAAAGGAAAATAATGTTTAAGATGGATCTCCTTTAAATAATAAAGTGCATAAAAACTCAATTCTCAATGATAAACCATTAGAAAATTCTTACGCATCCCATTTTTCATATTCTCTATTCAATTTTTTAGTTTATAATTAGTAATATTTATTGTCAATTGGGTTTAGTTAAGGTGGTTGGGAGGAATGATTATGATCCTCCCCACCCAGGATCGGTTCCCTCAGGTGGTGTGTTTTCTAATAGCTTCAAGCCCCGTTGTTAACCGACCTTGCGCCTTAACCATCTTCAAACAATTTTTTCAAACAATGTTGATGTTGACAGGTTATTCAAAGAGGCCTTGGCTCGATTGAAAATATGATAAGTCCAAAGATTTACATTGATGGGAAGGAGACTTCTCACAATATAAGCAGTTTTTTTTTTCTTTTTGAATCTTAATTAGTCTGGTTAGGCCAAGGAAATCTAGTTTATAAGTATTTATGTATCTATTAATGATTTTTTTGGGGATTGTTTAAGGAGAAAGTGAAGAAAAGTATGGACATTGTTTTTTGAATCTTAAGTTAGTCTTAGGCTAAGGAAGTCAGTCTAGAAGTGTTTATGTATCTATTAATGATCTTTTTGGGGATTATTTAAGGAGAAAGTGAAGCAAAATATGAACATTTATTGACAAGTTTTGTATGGTGATAAGCAATGGCATCTAAGGATTGTAACTTTTATAATGGAATAAAAGTTATGATTTTTTTTTTCACAGAAAAACAAAACTATTAATATTTATTAATGATCTTAGTTAGTTTGGTTAAGTTAAGGAAGTCTAGTCTAAAAGTGTTTATGTATCTATTAATGATCTTTTTTGGGATTGTTTAAGGAGAAAGTGAAGCAAAATATAAACATTTATTGAGAAGTTTTGTATGGTGATAAGCAATGGCATTTATCCCCTTTGCAAATGTAACAGCGAATCTACTCAGCATGTTTTTATCCACTGCCCTTTCACCCGAGAGATCTGGTCACATCTATCATCGGCTTTAAAATTCACCTTGCATTGGACAGGAATCAATGTTCTGGCCTGCTATCAAAACTGGTGCTCAAACAACAACACGCTCTCTTTGCTTCCGATCCACATGTGTTGGCAAATCTGGAAAACTAGAAATGCAACTATTTTTAATGAGAAGTTGCCATCGATCCATTCTGTATCAACTCTCTTGATGGCTGAGGTGAACAAATCTGGCAAGTCCTTGAAGGCTAAGCCATCTCTCCGGCAATCTTTTACCATTCCTATAGATAGGGCGGTGGCCTGGTTCGACGAGGCCTCTCAACAAGGAGGTACACTTTGTGGAGCTGGGGGGAAAATTGCTCTAAACCCCCACACTAGTATCCGCTGGACTTTGAATTGCGGTCAGGGTTCTAACACGAAGGCATAACTTTTAGGAGCTTGGGCAACACTTGTTTTGGCTAGCCGTCACACCGACAATCTGTTACTCCTTGGAGACTCTAAGAATACTATCGATTGGCTGAGCGGACTCGCTGACTTACAGGTGGCAGCTCTTGATTGCTGGAAATAAAGGACGAAAGATGCTACTCATCTTTTTAGAAAGCTCTCCTTCAAGCACATTTTTAGAGAGGAAAACAACGAGGCAGACTCCCTCTCAAAAAAAGCATTGCTCCTCCCATCGAGCCAAATTTGTTTTACAATTTGGGAGGATGGCAACGAAGGACTAGCCTACAAGATTAAGATTTGATTTGATGCTTCATATCTGATTGTTGTGTTTAGATGGGTTATTTCGACTTGATTGTAGGGATATTGATGGATTGATCTAAGTATTGTGCAGTTCCTCCTTGTTTTGCGGTTATTAGAGAAGACGGATTTGTAAAATTTTATATCCTTATGAATATAAAGAACACTTTTTCTCGTGGAAAAAAAAGCAACGGCATTTAAGGCTTGTAACTTTTATAATGAAATAAGAATTATGTTTTTTTATGAAAGAAAAACAAAACTAATAACATTATTTTGTATTTATTGATATTATAATTTTATTATTTACACATTTTTGTTTACAACATAATATTTAGGAGAATAAATATAATTAAACTATGTTTAAACATTGCGTTGGGATATTTTTGGTCATATCAATTTTTTTACACAATTAAAATTCAAACAACAATATCTTATATTAATATAATTATTTTTATATTATTATAAAATTAGTTGTATCTATTTTTAAAAATAATGATTTTTTTATTTTTTTTTATAAAAATAAATAAAAAATGAATTAGTAGAAAATAAAAAAATCCCCATAAACATTATTTAGGACCGAACATTCTAATTCTGTAAAATAGTATATATATATATATATATATATATATATATATATGATGGTCCCCGTCTTATATCATTTCAACATATTCCAATGCAAGTGGTGACATGCATGTTCATTTTGACCGCCACTCCACTCTTATCAAGGCGCATTCATCACATAACGAATCTAATCAATGGATTATTGTGTTAATCATGATTTAGAAATTATCTTAAGAATATAAAATATAATATAATTTATACTCTATTATTATAAAGAAGGAAATTTGCATTTTGCATGTCATAACAGAACTCTTTGTCCATACATGATTGTTGGGTTATTAGTTGGTGTTAAGAGCAATCTACATGATATTATTATATTCCTCTGTATATCAAGTTGTTATATATCAAGTTGTTAGTGGATAATATTTTTTACCATTTTTAAAACTCTCACTTTCCTTTCACCCCTCTTAAATATAATATAATTTATACTTTATTATAAAGAAGGAAATTTGCATTTTGCATGTCATAACAGAACTCTTTGTCCATACATGATTGTTGGGTTATTAATACATCATTGTTGGGTTATTAGTTGGTGTTAAGAGCAATCTACATTAATATTAAGTTGTTAGTGGATAATATTTTTTACCATTTTTTAAATTCTCACTTTCCTTTCATCCCTCACTCATTGTACCATATTTCAAAATCCATTCAAATTTTTTCAATTTGTGGGATGGGTATATGGCTTCATCAAGGGTATTGGTTCAATCAAGCAATATTTGTGATTGAAAGAGTTATTAGGAATTATATCTTTTTTTTCAATAGAAAATTCGCTCAATTATATTAGTGAATATATTTTTTTACATCTTCGAGACTATACAAATGTTTATAGCAAAACTAGTCCAAAGACCATACTCATAAACATATACTACTACATCCCCAAAAGAACGAGAAAACCACCAAGCCAGCACACAGGCTGCAAAATGTGATACAAAACAGGGATAAACCCCAACTAACACCAGAAAAGAAACTAAACTAGAAGTCGCACACCCCCAAAGTACCTCAAAATGTTTACCCAACACCGCACGCCCCCAAAGGACTTCAAAGTGTTACGCAAAACACTGCACGCCCCTAGAGTGGACCTCAAAGCTCTGGTCCAATACCCCTTCTAGCCAAGGAGGAAGAGGTCAAGAGGAACTAGAAGAGAAGACAAAAAACCACTGCAACAAACCCCAGAAGCCTCCACCATCACAAAACATCGACGATATATATTGTCATGCATACACAGAAGGAACCTCACCAGAAGTCGTTGCAGCCAACTTTGGCAGACGCAAGGTGAACCTCGGTCCCGAACAGAAGGCAGCCGCCACCAGCCGCAGAGTCTGCTTGCCCATAGCCGACGCAGATGCCACCACACCGTAGAGCCCGCAAGAATCCGACCCTCTACCACCACCGCAGGATCACGCGCGCCCTACAACCACTGCGTTGCGCCGCAGTGCCTACATGCCTTTGGTAGTGACCCTCGCCCTCGCCCGCGCTCGCCTGCCTCTCCCTCGCCTTTGCGCACCCTCACTCGCGCTCGCCCTTCACCATATTAGGAATTATACCTATTACGATGCATAGGCGAATGCTTTATTACTTACAAAAGTATAAGCACTGTTAATGCATCAAGTGCTCAATTCACACTTTTTTTTCATCTACTATGTGCACATATATAACAAATCATTTTTGGATAGGGATTTTAGAAATCAATGTTATGTAGTATGAGTTTTTGGAAAGTGTGAACGTAGATACAAGTGTTCAGAACGCTTATAAGTTTCATCTAAATTTACAAAAAAATATTAAATTGGGAAGAAAAGCAATATTATATATTAAAAATATATAAAATATTATAAATTACAATGTATCGAGATAATAATGTATTTTAAATTTTATTTCAATCAAATTGGAGTTCTCTATTGATTCCAACAATGTAATATATTAGACTTTACTACCTTAATGTATTAAATGATATTTTTGGAATTAATAAGTACCAATTTCCAAATGTATTAAAATCTTTAAAATTTCAATCAAATTGAAGGTCAAACAAGAACAACTCTATTGATTCCAGCAATATAATATATTAGACTTTAATACAATAATATATTAAATTCTATTTTTGCAATTAATAAGTATCGATTTTGAAATGTATTAAAATTTGTAAAATTAAAACCTTATATTTATGAAACAAAATTAGTAATTTAATCTGTACATATAATTATATGAATATATTTAAAGAATATTGAAAATGAGATACAAAATACATATATATAATTTTAATATCTTTTTAAAATTAAACTTTACATATATAAATTTAGAACATCTTTGTAAATTTGAACTATTATTCTGGTTTTGATTGGATAAAAAACTAAATAGTAATA
>WSFP011415854.1:0-23753 GCA_009831015.1 Picea engelmannii
GATCGCAGATGAGGCCTCTCGATCAATGACTTAGATATGCACCTTTCAAATCAATGGATCAGATTTACCTCTTTCAAATCAACGGTCGTGATTTGCTTCGCAATTTGGGTTTCAGAGTTTTCAACTCTCAAATCCTACTTTATCTGCAATGATAGATCTTCTAACAAGTGTCCTCCTCAATCGATGACTCTAACTGTTTCAGGATTTTGGAATTCGGAAATATAAACTCTCAACTCTCATCTTCCCCCAATTGATTTTATCTGAAGCTTGCGATCCATTGATGTGTGTCTTCCACAGATCGACGGTTGTGATCCCTTCAGGTCTTAGGACTTCAGAAAACTCAATTCTCAACTTTCACTTTCCCTCGAAGTGTGTGTATTTTTGTCGTGCGTCCTCTTGAATCAAATGACTGAAATTTACTTCGGGTCTTTAACCAGAGTCCACATGTTTGCACTGCGTGTCCCCCTTAATCTGACGACTATGATTTACTTCGGGTCTTTATGCACAAATTTATGCCGCGTGTCCTCTCGATCCGACGGTCCAAATTCACTTCGGACTTCGAGATTCAGAAGTTTCAACTCTCAACTGAAACCTAAATGCATTTATCCAAAGCTTGTGATCCATTGCCACGTGTCCCTTTGGATATGACAGTCCATATTTACTTAAGATATTTCACCTTCTCCTTGTCCACGAACTTTCGAAGTTGTGGATCTTGTGCCACCTATCCTCCTTGATGATGGGTGGTCCCAAATTACTTTGGGACTTCAGGACTTTGACATTCTGCGCTCCTCTACGCTTCAAGAGACTTAAATCTTGCACACCTTATCCAGATCCAATGGTCTGGAATGATCCCGCTCCCTCCTGGACAACTCTTGATCAATAATTCATGAAACCTTCAGAGCATCACCCTCTTCCAAATATTTCTCCTCGCTATCTCTTCTGATCTTTATCCCCTTGAGGATTTTGATCTCTCACGCACTCGTTGCGTTCCTGGGCTCTTGACAAACTCAGATCAAAGGATTTATTCAAAAGAAATTCTTCCCGCACTCCTTGTGCTTCTCTATTCTGGTTCTTCGATGCTTAGTCGCTCCTTAATGCTATGCACTCCTTGCACTTGGTCTAAGTTCCCGTTGTTCCTTCTAAACTCTTGTGAATCAATTTGAGACTCTGTTGACGCACTCCTTGCGTACGATATGCACACCTTTCATATGAGTTTTAGAAGAGAAACAATTGAAACTTATCCAGTTTCGTCACAAAATCATATGACTAACACTAAACAACCATACATAAACAAATCAAACTAAAAAACACACAGAATGTATCATTCATTCAATCACACATCAAAATGAACATTGTACAAGGAATTGGAACAATTATGTCTATTATATTCATTCATGAAATAAATTACATAGAATTACATTTCTTCACTATATCTTCTCTTCTACTCTATTACTCTGCTCTTTCTAATACCCCTATATCACCTCTTTTACAATACAACAACGAATATATCTAAGGAGTGGCTCGTCGAGCTCTTCTTTGTCCTGTCTGCAACCTATCCTATCAGGTTTTAGTGGTTACCTACCTTGTCCTACTACAATAACTATCAATTATTGTCGGATAAGAGATGAAACTCTCTATTCGCAACTCCTTATAGTCGTATAAGACTTTACAAACAAGATATATTTAAAAACATCATTTTTAAAATATCTCAACAAAATGTTTTCCTTTTGAATTAAATGTTGATTTGAAATTATGTTATGCTGAGATGTCATATCCCTGCATCCACGCTTGCATCTTTGAATTTGAAGGCAATGCTCCTGCATCAGTAAGTGTGTGTATGAGAGTATTAGTTTTCTGAGTGAGCAATTTATGATGTCAATTTTCTGTATGGGTTGATTTGATGAGTGGATCTATTTAATATGTTAGAAAAGTTGGTTAAGGTGAGAAATCTAGTGAAGGACTTGCATTGAGAACAACAATCCATAAAGAGGGTCTCCTTTGTGCCACAATTGTTTTTTGTCTAGTTGTTATTGAAGTAATCACTGCCAAAAATTTCATTATTGGCAGAACATGAGTTTTACATCATCCTGAATGGGACAAAAATGTTTATTTCATGTGTGGTATTATGCTCATTGTCTTTGTGGAGAAGAGATTCATCACTGCATAGAAGAGTCACCAAATGTTTGCTATCAACTGTTTCTTTTATTGATTTTTGATAGCCACAGACATGTAAGAAAGGAGGAGCAGTGACTGAAAGAGGGCCCGAAAAGGTAGATTGAAAAAGAAGGGAATATGAGTAGGGATCTATTAAGACGTTTAGGATTCAAAGAAAGGAATACAATTGTAGAACTCAATATTTATGTTCCAATGCAAGGGGAAATTATATTAGTTTCATAATATTATTTTTTCGCTTATTGTAAGTTTGTATTAACATTATGTGAAATGAATTATAAAGAACATCTCATCAAATAGAGTAAAATAACATAATTCAACGGTTCTTCATGTATATGGTGCCACAAGAAGATGAGAATGACTTGATTATTCCTACAAGTTGTTATAGCTTGTGATGTTTGGAGGATGCAATGACCGAAGAACAACAACTATTTGTTATAGTTGTGATTCTTGTGTATTTGTAAGCTTGTGTGAAATAGGTCACTTTGTAAGATTGATTTATGGATACATTCTATATCTATACTATTTTCCTAGGAAATTGCCAAATACAATGGCATAACATCTACTTTGGTAGATTTAAGTAATATTGAATAGACTACTTTCCTATATAACTGGAAAATACACCTGAAGACCATGTATTTCAACAAATGACAGTATGCCAACATAATGGGTAGCAGTCTAGTCATTACAAATACATCAATGATGGTCAGAAGAAATTGTATCTTCAATGGATTAAGTGGTAGCTCGAATGAATGGGAGAGAAAGAGAATAGTCTACAAGAGTTCAGAAGTGGATAGAGGTGGTAATCTGGACCAAAACAACCAAAGATAAAAGTTTGGAAAATATCTTTTGTAAAATGTGTTTATTTCATTTCATTATTGTTCTTAGTGATGTAAGCATTAAGGGAGGGTGTTAGGATTAATGCTTACACTAGAGATTGATTTGGATTTGTTATATCTAGTTAGTTGTGAGAGATCTTATCCAACTATCAAATCTTATATATGTGTATGTGGTTGAGATATTCCCTCAGGAGTTTATTATGTTGTTGAGGGAAAACTTCATGTATAAATATCTTCTTGATTGAATAACAGAAAGATATACAATTGTTTTTTGTATGTTGGTTTGCTAAGTTTTTCTTCATTGATTTCATTTTGCAATAGCACATACTTTTAGAAAATATCCTTAACTTGATTTTATGTTTGAACTATCTCAAATTCCAAATATTTCTTTTCATTGTGTCTTTTGTTGTTGGAATCCAAAAAAGGAGGAAATGTTAAATAATACTTCTTCAAGTCTTGCTTGCACAATTTTTGCTTCTTCACTAGATTCATGCAAGTTGGTTATCCTTTTCTACAAAAATCAATGTCGCAACAAATTTCAGAATATTTAATAACATACAACTCACAAAATATTTGAGGAAAAGGTTTTTTTTATTGCCATGAAGGTGGTAATACATTTTCTACAATCTTGTGTTGAATATTTGGGTGTTGTGTCCATCTTCTATTGTGTGTTGTGTCTATCCGTTCTACGTTTCAACCGTTTTGGATGGAATCAGATGACATAACTTTGCATGAAATCACAATTTTTTGTTCTTTAAATCCCATTTCTGAATCTAGAAATGAATTCAGCATGGTGAAAACCCCCAGGGCTATCTGGAAAATGGCCAAAACATATAACTATTAGAGTACACGTTTATAAGCTACTACAACATTCAACTAGATACTAAGTTTCACCATAAATATTATCAAATTTTTATCTTTTTTATCATCAAATTGTGGCTAATTTCAAATAGAACAAACTGATAAAACAATATACCAATCACACACTTTACATATAAAGATATATGTAAACACTTTCAAACCACATCTTCATGAACAACATTAAAAAATGGAATGTAAATTCATACTTAATGGAATGTACATTCATAATTTTGTAATATGCTCAATTGCACTTATATTTCCTTTGCTATTAAACATCACCAATAAATTTATTATCTATTTTGGAAGGTCATGCAATTCCCCTTAAAAACTCAATGCAGTGTACTCCAATGAAGGGAATAAATTTATATCTATTTTTGAAGGTCATGCAATTCCCCTTAAAAACTCAATGCAGTATACTCCAATGTAGTATATTTTTAAATCTCCTTGTGGGTTGGGCCCATTGTCGATCCTTGATTTCGGAGTTATGGATTGGAGGTGTTAGATAGAATCTTAGATGACTACCTACCATAAATCCATGCTTAATGAGGATATTGATGATCTTTTGAATGAGGAGGATGACACTTTTTGGAAGGAGGGAAGACTATTATCTGATTACGCGGCTTCCGTGACTCTTTCGAAGCTTAGATCCTCACCTCAGAAGTCTGGTGGCCCACCGAATGGAGGTTCAGGTAGTATTAACAAATACTTTGACACTTCTAATGCTACACTTTTTGGTTTGGTAGAACCGTGCACAAAGAACTTTAGTTCCAGAATAGATTGTGTGGATAAACAATGGAACTTTGGGTGTGCACCTTCTGGTTCGCGTGGAAGAAATAAACATATGTCGGTCTTTTGCAAGCATAGGAAATAGTGGACTTCTAACAAGGTTACTAGGAAAATGGTACTCGGTTCAGACGTGGTTCTTGAGGATACTTGTCGGATATCTCTTTGTGCTTTAGTAGGGAGGTTTTCCTACAAGCATTTATGCAGAGAAAAAACTCCGGCATGGTCGGAAAGAGTTTGGTCACCTATGTTAGGATACACTCCGAAGTTGGTGTATCTTTCCAAAGGCTGGTGGGGGGTTATCTGTCCCTCACCGGAAGATGTGGAAACTCTGTTAGCACATAGGTGGTTGAACGGGGATAGTAGATTTATTCTTAAAAATGGAGGGTGTCTTTCAATCCTGAGACTGAATACTTCTTGTTTTGGTATTTCTAGATTCTTCTTCCAGGTTTTCCTCTCCACATGTGGAATGAAGGGGAACTGAAGGATATCGGTGAGGCTCTTGGAAGTTTCATTGCATTTGATAGAGGTCTGTTAAGCTCTTCTACGTGGAAAGTTTGTGGGATACTGGTTGAAATGGATATTAGTTGTGGTCTTCCTGAAAATTTAGAAGTTTAATGGAGAGGGAGGTGTATATTACAACGACTTGATTACTTAGGCATACCCTTTCGGTGTAGCCTTTGTCGTAGTACCATACATCTGTGTAGAGAATGTAAAGGTTTGTATGAGGAGGAAGATGTACAAGAGGACCTTGACTCTACAAATGATTATATTGATTTATCCCTTGATACAGGGTTCTACAGTGCTGGCTCGGAAAAATGCTCACAAGATTTGGAAGAACCAGAATCTACATCAACTTTTTCCAGTAAGCTCAAATACCATTGTCCTTCTTTTTATTCTACTCTCTCTACTTTGGAAAAAGAAACCTTAAGTTCCTCTAAATGGTTAGCACAGTCCATTTCACTTTCTTGTCCTCGGTCTAAAGCAGGTGTGAGGGACCTGTCAATGTCTGATCATCCTTCATTTTTTCATATTCCTTATAGTAACTTGACTAACATCACTAGGGACCCTCCTCAACCACTTGTGGGGAACCTCTCTGAGTCTTTGAATTTACCTAGCAACCTTTGTCCTTCCACCCATGTGGACTCTGTGTTTATTGAACCGAGTCAGGGATCCTCTCCCATTTTAACTGTTTCTTCCCCTAACCTTCCAGGTTACCGTGAACTGGAGGAATCAGAGCCCTTTGTTGGAGTGGTTTTAGACTCCTTTATTCCTTACTTGAAGGATTACTCCTCACTTAATCAGTTACCTGTTTTTCGGGGAAAGGATTTACAAAATACTAGATCCACTAACAAGGAGAGTAGTGGTTCGAGTTTAGTGATGGGTTCAAAGGAGAAAGACATTGTTTGGTCCCAGGGATTGGGGTTTGAGACCTCCCCCATAAAAACCTAAAGCGCTAGGAAAACAAAAACAAAGGCAACATCGACTACTGGTCCTGTTAATCCTATTGACTGTGGGGCACTTAGAGCATGCAAAGCCCTTGCATGGGCTAAATAATGATTTTACTCTCACTACATATTAAAGGGATTGGGGGAGCCCTAAAAATAGCCTCAGTGCGCATAGTAATTGACAAAACTAGACCTGAGATTGTATTGTTTCAGGGGACTATGGTACTTGTAGGAAAGGCTCGGGATTTCATGGTCAAACTCCGACCAAACTGGATTTGTTGTGCAGTAAACTCTAATGGGAGTTCAGGGGGTTTATTGGTATCTTGGGATCCCAATTTTTTTTATATGAGACCCTTTCTAACTTGCGGTGGCATCTTATTGTCAGGATATTATCTTGCCACTAGGAGACAGGTTAATATACTGAACACCTATGGACCTTATGTGGAGCGTAAATTATTATGGGAGCGCCTTATCTCAAAACAATTTGGTTCTGGTGGGTGATTTAAATTTGACCCTGTCTACTCGTAAGATTGTGGGAGGTGTTATAACTTTGGGTTGTTTGGCAGGTTTCTTCAAGACTTTCTTTCAAGGTTTTGGTCTTATAGATATTGTTTTGGGGAAGCTTGTTTCAACTTGGAGGAATAATCAGGATGGCACAAATCTTATAGATAAGAGGTTAGACAAAGCTCTCATTTATGAGGATATTCTAGCTTCGGTTGGTATTTATTGATCCTGGGTGGATTACCCTTACATTTCAGACCATGCTCCTATTTTATTACAGTTGGATCTACCTACTACTTTCATTTCCTTTCCCTTTAATATGAATCCTTTATGGATTCGGGATTTTAGTTTTGAGACTTTGGTAAAACGACTTTGGATTGATCCGAAATACCTGGGTGAAAGTGGTAAAAAATATAAACTAATCTCGAAACTTAAGGACCTTAAGCATCACACTAAACATTGGTTGAAGGACCAGAAATTAAAGACATAAGCACATTTAAAAAATTTGGAAGAAGTAATTACAAAGTGCCTCCATATTAACACAAATAGAACCAGTCGACTTACCCAAGAATCTTTAGTGAAGGAATTGGAAACTACAAGAAATAAGATTCTTAAGGAAAAGGAGGAATATTGGCGACAATGCAATAGGGCTATTTGGCTTCAAAGTCGAGACAATAACACTAAATTTTTCCATAATTATGCAAACTTTAGAAGAATAAGTAAGCACATATGGGAAATCTTGGATGATTCGAGGGAAGTTGTTATAGGGCAGGAGAACATTAAAGAAGAAGCAGTCAAACATTTTAAACATATGTACAAAGAACGAGATTCTTCCACTTCTACTGAACAAGTCAGGGTTGTTTCTCTTTTTAAAAAAATTGTTACTAAAGAGGAGGCACTTTCTTTCTATGCGTTGATTAAATTGGAGGAGATAGAGTAGATATTAAAGAAATTTAAAATTCACAAGAGCCTGGGGCCCGGTGGATGGTCAGTGGAGTTTTTCAGTCACTTCTTTGGACTAGTAGGGGGAAACCTTCTGGAGATGGCCGAAGAAGCTATAATTGGAGGAAAATTTGTGGGAGGTTTAAATGCTACTTTCATTGCTTTAATACCAAAAGTTAATAAACATTAGTGTTTCGAAGACTTTAGGCCTATATCACTATGTAACTTATGCTATAAAATCATATCCAAAGTTATAGCAAATCGAATCAAGCCAGTTCTATCTAGATCCATCCCTGAAGAAAAATTAGGGTTTCTTCAAGATAGAAGAATACATGATGCCATTGGAACTCTGAACGAGTGTCTCCATAGTTTAAAAAAGAAAAAAGGAAAATATTTAGTACTAAATATTGATTTGAAGAAATATTATGACTGCATTAGTTGGGACATCCTGAGGATGATACTTATACATATAGGTTTGGGGCTGGATTTGATAGAATGGATATTGAGCTATGTAACGTCTACCTTCTTCTCAGTACTGATAAATGGGGAATCAACAACTTTCTTTAAAAGTGGTCGGGGGCTCAGATAGGGATGCCCTCTTTCCCCATTATTTTTCATCCTTGTTATGGAGGGTTTAAGTCTGTTATTAAATGGGAAAAATTTGGAAGGAAAGCTAACAAGTGTGAAAGTTTCGAGAACTATTAAAATTTTACATGTTCTATTTGTTGATGATGTTGTGATAATGTCAAAGGCCAACACAGAGGAATGGGTGGAGATTGACAAATTTCTTAAAACTTTATGTTCGACTTCTGTCTTGTTGATTAATATCTCAAAATCTATAGTGCTTCAAGAAGGTCTGTCGGAAGAAGATCTGACACCGTTGAAAGTTCTTTTTCCTTTCAATTTCGAGGACTTAGATGCGGGGTTTAAATATATAGGTTACTATCTTAAAACTGGTATGTATCGGGCATGTGATTGGTGTTGGATCTTAAAGAAAATGGAAAGGAAAATAAGAAACTAGTTCTTCCGCTGGCTCACCCTGGGAGGAAGATACACTCTTTTAAAAGCGGTGTTGTAATCTCACTCCATATATTGGATTCCCCTTGCTTCAATTCCCGGTTCAGTTTTAAATTCTATTAGAAAGCTAATGTATAATTTCTTATGGAAAAAAAATTAGGATACTGGCTCTATCCACCTTTGCAATTGGGAAAAGTTGGCATTGCCTAAAGAATTTGGGGGTTAGGGTTTCTTAAACATTTTTTATTTCAGCAAAGCACTGGTGACACACACATTATGGAGTGTGATTACTAGTGGAGGGATGTGGCACATGATCATAATGGATAAGTATCTAACCCATATTACTGTTTCTCAGCGGTTAAGGTCTCCTAACTTTGAACAAAAAACAATTTCAAAGATCTGGCGCAGTATAATTGCATCGGTGCATTTGATTCTACATTGGTTATATTGGGCGCCCGGTTCCAGGCAACTTATTTCAATTGGTACAAACATGATTATAGGCTTGGGAAATATTTCCTTCTTATCTCAGCCTCTGGTGTCAATGCTGAATCAGAATCATTTTCATACTGTGGCACATGTTAGGAAAAAATCGAACAACTCACTTCTTTGTGACTATTGGTTAACAAGAAATTATATAAATCTCAGGGGAAATTTGGCTACAGAATGGGATCTCTTCCAAAAGGCACTTATTGATTTGGGGATTATATTACAGAATACAAAAGATAATTTAATTTGGACAGGGGGGGGGGAAATTCTGGTATACCTTTGGTAAAAAATATATATCGTGGTATTGTCACTACAAAATGCTTGAAGAGGATCGATAGATGACAACTCTTAATCTGGCAGTGGCATCTTCAACTTAAGATAAAGTTATTTGTTTGGCTAGTTGTGGAAGCAAGGATATTGACCTGGGATTCTCTGTAGGCACGAGGATGGAATGGACCCAGTCATTGTGTGTTGTGTAAGCATGAAAAGGAAACCATCTCTCACCTTTTCATTAAGTGCTCCTTCACTGTTGTTGTTTGGGACCGAGTGAATTTGATTTTAAAACATAAACAAAATTGGGTGGGGAATACTATGGTAGATTGCTTTAAGTCATGTTTTGAGGAAAAATACTCTTCTCCCACTCTGGTTGCGCACTTGTGTTGGTCTATTAGGTTTGAGCGGAATAAATCTATTTTTGAAAATCACAAGCCAATGATCCAAGGAGTTTTCACCAAAGCCATGGATATTCATAATTTCTCCTCAGGACCGGTGAAAGATAAACCTCCAAAGGTTGTCCATATATATTTTTAGGTGGGGGATTCTTTTTCATGGTTTGATGGGGCTTTACAGGTTAATGGAACTATTTCTGGGGAAGGAGGTATTATAAAAACTCAAGATTCTACTATTATCAGATGGATGTTTAACTGTGGAAGTGGAAAAAATCCCAGGGAAGAATTAATTGTTGCATGGGCCACACTAGTGATTGCAGACCTGGTGCCTTATCACAACATCCGATTTATGGGAGACTCCAGGGTAATAATATATTGGCTCTCGAATAAGGGAAGACTTGAAGTAAGTGCCCTAGAAGGATGGAAAAATAGGATCCTGATCCTTGTCAAAAAGTTTCAGATTATTAGTTTTCAGCATGTTCAGATGCACTTCAATACTGAAGCAGATTCTCTATCCAAGCAAGCTTTAGGAGAACCATAAGGATATATCTCCTTTGTTCGTTGGTATAGGGGGATTGAAGGGCCAAATAAGTATTATTATATATATTAGTATTGTTTTTTGTGCGAAGATACATTTTGACATATGTGGATTAGATATCCTCTATTTTGAGATAGATAATTATAGAACTTGCTCCCTTCTAGTTTTAGATTGATTAGAAGGTTATAATAGAACTGCATGTAAGAAGGCATTGTTCTTTTTCTTGCCTCACTGAAAGATTTAGTATCTTTGAACCTCAGTCTTTGTATTGAAGAGTACTGTGATGTAAAAAATTATATCACTAATATAATTTTGAAGGAAATTTTCATTACTGAAAAAAACAATTTACTTTTATTAATTTGTGTTTTAAAAGGTTCATTTATTTTGAGACATATTTTCAGATTTATGTGTTCTTTAAATCATGGTTGCTAAAAAAAATGTTCAATTCCATGCTTTAGTTGTTTTACGTTTGTTTTCCAATAATATTATGTGTGACAAAATGTATATATATTTTTTGGAGTATTTCAATGTGATAGAAATTGAATAAAATCTTATTATTACCCTAGGAAGGCACTCTACTCTAAACCTTTAAAAAAATTAATTTTTTATTCATATTTTTTATACTATCTTGTTATGTAGAAATCTAAATCTTTATGCTGTCAAAGATTTGTCGGTGACTAAACAAAGATTATGTTTGATTAGTGTATATATAAGGATTTGGGGCAGCTGAATATAAATTATAAAAAAAAATAAAAAAATCCATGTGTTTTAAAGGTTTTTCCGCATGATGAATCCATTTTTGCATTCACAAATGGATTTTAAACAACAAAAAATAGTGATTTCATGCAAAATTTTATCGTCTAATTCTGTCTAATAAAGCCATTTCTTAGAACACTTAGACAACACCTAAGGATAAAGAGAGTGTTGATGTTGAGGATTTATAGGAGGAAATGTGGAGTCAAGAATTAAAAATAATTAATAATATATTTCAATGAGCCTTATAAAGGACAATTGGGAAATAAAATAATAAAATCTAGAATTTCGTATTGGGTAATACTAATTTATTAATTTATTAATCATACTAAGAGTTAAGAATTAATCGCATTAGGGTAAGAATTGGTTGTTGGGAAATAATTCGATATAGGAAGAATTGAAATTATTTGGACTCTTTTTTATTTCAAGTGCTTCCCAAGTGATATGAGATGGGTAGAAGGGGGAAGAGACAAGAATCTTGGTTTTGTCAAAGATGATGCGCTTAGAGTTGTGAGATTGTTCCACGATTGTTGACTTAGAGATGAGACTATGGTGAGTGTTAGTGATATGGTCTTTAAGGCATACTTTGAAGGATCTTCCTATTTGGAAAATGTATTATTTTTCACAGGAGCATGAAATATGGTAAACACCTTGGCCAAGCATGGGAACAAATTTTTCCTTATTTGATTTGAATAATAATTTAAGGGTTTTGTGGGGTTTAAAACGAGTTTTGATATTATTTTTATCCAACAACTTAGAGATGTGATCAATAATTCCTTGGATGTAGGGAAGAGAGACCAATGAAAGAAGGGGGGAAGATGAAGGAGAAGGAGGAGGGGGGGTTTTAGATTTAGGACAGAGGCTATTTCAGAAGGCTTTATTGATTTGAGCGATAGAGTAGCCATTGGATATAAGGGATTTGGTAAGGTATGACATATCACTATTAAGGATATGGGAAGCATAGATTTGAAGGGCTCAAGTGGACAATTTTTTAAGTATCACATATTTTTGTGTTGAGTGGTGGTGTGAATATGCATGAAGGTATCAATTTGTATGAGTCCTTTTCCTATAAAATTGGTGTGTAAGAATTCTATCAGTTTGATGGGAGATGAGAACATCAAGAAAAGGAAGAGAGTTGTATGTTCAAATTTCCATGATAAATTGGATTTCAGGGGAGAAGTTGTTAAGGTGGTCAAAGAAGGAGTTTAACGCAGGATGTTCATGTGGCCATACCACAAAGGTGTCATCAACAAATCTGTACCAACAATTTTTCTTTAGTTGGAAGTTGTTTAGGGATAAAGCTTCAAAATTTTCCCTAAAAATGTTGGCAACAACTGGGGATAACAACGATCCCATGGTTGTACCCTTAGTTTTTTCATAACAGGTTCCTTTAAAGGTGAAAATGTTGAGGTGAGGCAAATTTTGATAAGATTAAGCGTTTCATGGTCAACCAATTTCGAAGTAAGATCAAGAGATTTAGGTATCGATATTTTGGTAAATAAAGATACCACAACAAAGCTTAGCATAATGTTGTGTTCCTCAAGGTGTAAACTATAATTTTTTTTAATAAATTCATATGAATCTTTGATAAAGGAGGGGGATTTCCTAGCTTATCTGCAATAAAGTGTGCTAGGGCATAGGTGGGGGTACCTATAGTTCTTACTATGGGTCTAACCGAGATTCCTTTTTTATGAATTTTTGGTTGCCCATAGATTCTTGGGGTGAGGTTTGGTGAGGAATGACACGTTTTTTAATTGAGGGGTCCAAATAAGAGGAAACAATAGCTTTGGTGACATGTCTAGTAACATAATTAATTAGGTTTTTAGAAAGGGATTTATACGAAAAGGATGAGATAAGGTCATACATTTTAGAATCATAGTCAATAGTGTTCATAACTCCAGTGGTGTTGCCTTTATCGTATTTTAAAATAATGATATTCAGGTTAGTCTTCATGTTACCGATGAATTTGATTTCTTATTTTGAGAGGTTAGGTTTTGGAAGTTATGAATGGTGGAGAATCCTTCTGCGTTCGTGTATGAACTCTTCTGCTTTGTGAGGGGGGATATGATGGGTTATAAAATCAAGAAAGAACAAAATGTATTCATAGGGAATGTGTTGGGGGACTATGGAAAAATTGAAGCATTTTCAGGGAGATGAAGGGAGGGAGCATCTAGATAAGCCAGAGAAAGATTAATAATAGTGGGAGGGAGGGAGAAAATTAAATTAGGTAAGACAATATTAGCGTTAGGGTTGGAGCTCTCTCTAGAGTTAACAAGGTAGTTGGTGAGAGAACCCTCGAAGGGTTGGCCATGCAAGTCTTGTCTCAATGTAAAAGGACATTGAATGGAGGGAAGTTCAAAGGTGGGGGTCACAATGGAAGGGTGCATATTAGAGAGGGATTTTTTGGAGGTTTTGAGCTTGTGGATTGAGAGGGGGAGTTGGAGAGAAGATGAGTCACATTGTCTCATCTCTGGGTTAGCAATGGATTTGAATGATGGATGGTTATCAACTATTGGTTCAGCTTCCGAAGAGGGGGGGAAAGAAATGAGGGGGTTCGAGGGAGAGAGAGAAATGTTGGTTTGGTCTTACAAAGGATATGAGGTATGAGGCATGGGTAGAGAGATATATCTAGACGCCATAGGTTGATGAATTAAGATCCATTGAGGAGAAGAGGATATGGGATGGGGGAACGTGTTGCAACATGATAGATGTCAAACAATTGCAATGGGTACCCAAGATGGTCTATCCCTAAACAACTTCCAACTAAATCCAAAACGTTGGTATAGATTTGTGATGACACCTTTGTGGTGTGGCCCCGTGGCGGTCGTTTGTTAAACTCCTTCTTTGACTAGCTTAAAAAAATTTCCCCTCAAATCCAACTTACTATCTAAATTCAAATAGATAAATACCTTCCTTTTATTGATGTTCTCGTCTCGCGTCAACCCAATGGAACTCTTTCCCATCAAGTTTATATGAAAAATATTGATACATATCAATACCTTCATGCCCATTCACACCACCACCTAGCCCAAGAACCTGTAGTACTTAAAACTCTAATCACTTGAGCCCTTCAAATATTTTATCCCCACGTCCTTAATAACGAGAATTCCTACCTTACTAAATCCCTTGCAGCCAATGACTACTCTATCGCTCAAATCAATAAATATTTTTTCTCTTCCCTCCGTCCTAAATCTAGAAACCCCCATCCTCCTTATCCTTCCCCTTCACTTGCATTTTTCTCTCTTCCCCACATCCAAGGAATTATTGATCACATCTCTAAGATATTGGATAAAAAGAATATCAAAACTCTTTTTAAAGCCCACAAAACCCTTAAAAAATTATTCAAATTGACTAAGGACAAATGTGATCCCATGCTTGTCCAAGGCGTTTACCATATTCCCTACTCGTGTGGAAAATCATACATTGGCCAAACATGAATATCCTTCAAATCCCGCCTTAAGGAGCATATCACTAACACTCACCACAATCGCATCTCTAAGTCAACAATTACAAAACACTCTCGCAAATCCAAACACATCATCTACTTTGAAAAAACGAGGATTCTTTCCTCTTCCCCCTTCTACCCATCTCGTATCATTCGGGAAGTGCGTCCAATAAAAAAACACCCAAACACTTTCAATCATAAAGATGGATACAAACTTAGCCAATCATGGAAACCTACTATTCATCACATTTTTCACTAGTGGCTTATTGCCTATCTAATTTACCTTGGTTTGATTTAAGAATAATTTAAAAAAAAATCTTTTAACCCCCCATCAAGCTTTCTTACAATTAATCTTACCTTTCTCATTCTCTTAATGTCTTTTCTCATATCTTATCTTATCTTTTATCTTTAATTCACACAGTAGTTAACTTTTTACTTATCCTTGTAACCCTACCTTGCATCTTTATGACAATTTTTCTTTTCAAAAATTTCTTCCATTCAAACCAATTAACCCTATTTTTTTAATTTAGTTCTCTTGAAAAATTTATTTATGAAATATTTACTTCATCTTAACTCTAATTATGCCTTAATAGTCATACCTTATCTATTTAATTCTCACATTAATTAATTAATTTAATAATTTACTTATTTTAACTCCAATTCTTCCTATAATGAATTATTTTCCAGCAACCAATTCTTACAATATTTTACTTAATCATCACATTAATTATTTGTTAATTCTCTTATTTAACCAAATACTAAGTTCTAAATTTTATTATATTATTTTATAATGATCATCCAAATATTATTAATTATTTTTAATTCTTGACCACACATTTTCTCCTATAAATCCTCAACATCAAACACTCTCTTCATTACCATTAGTGCTTTACTTATTCCATCATGATAAATTATGAAAAATTCAATTATATTTATATAAATATATTAACTAAATTCATATAAAAACTCATTTTATATTATATCAAATGCCCACATCATTAACAATTAAATAAAATCAATCATTATAACATTATTAAACTAATATTTTTAAGAATTACACATTATAATTAAAAGATCAACATTGTATTATTATAGAATTTATTTAATTTAATTATCAACATTTAATATTTCCTGTAATAATCAACCTATACTTAATTAGTAATATAAATCATAAATCAAATAAATAAATGATGAAAAAATCAATTATATCTATGTGAATATAGTTACTAGATTCTTATAAAAACATTCTTCGTATTATATCAAATAATCAGATTATAAACAGTTGAATCAAGCCAATCATTACAATAGTATTAAACTATTTCCTTTAAGAATTAAACATTATTTGAAATATCAACATTGTGTTATAAAAAGATTTATTTGATTTACTTCTTAACATACAATCATTTCATTTAATAACCAATTTATCAACAACTAGTGAGAGCATAATGTATTTAAAAAATTAACTATTCAAAGTTTTAATATAAGTGAATATTAGGGTTTTTGGATTTGCGTGGTACGAGTTTTTCTTAAGATTGCTATGAAAATCAACATGTTAAAAAATGGTTCACTTTGAGCAGTCAATTTTTTGGGTCTCTCATTAGGACAAAACGTTCTTGTTTCTGATCTCGATCTATTTATTGACTAATTAGAGATCCCAAATTTTGACTACTCATTTTCGATTTTAAGATCAATATTAATAACACCTCCCATCATAGAAATACAAAAGCCCTAACTACATCCATATACGGAAGGGAAGTTTGTATTGAAATCTGACTTCTAGAAAAACTAAGAATTAACTTAAGGGGAAGAGAGCCTGACCTTGATTTCTTGAAGAATTGCAGAGACAATGGTGTTTTTCCCAAATTAGCCACCGTTTGAAAAATAGATGGAACTCCCATGGGCTTGAGATACTCGTCTTGTTCGTGGGGAAATTCGTAGGTTTAGATTAGTGCAGTATCATCTCTCACACAACGCTCTAGACCTGCATTGAAAGCTAGCAAACAAAATGTGTTTGGATATTTTGTTAATGGTAGATTCCATCATAACGCTTAAAGCTTAAAACGAGTAGCGTACTACACGCATTAGGCATGAGAGGAAGTTAAACCACTTGCTGGGGAGGCACAACGTTAATCAAAATAGACGAAATGACATGAATTCAGATGTCAGGCACGATGGAAATTTAAATATAAGACAGATATACAATAAATAGCGTGACTTCGAATGATGATGCGACTTCAAAGGGTGGCGCGTTTTCAAATAGAAGCAACACAAGAAAAGTTGTCAACCTCTCCTATCACCAACTGGGGTAGGATGAAATAAATGTTTTGAAGAAAGCGTTTTCAAATAGAAGCAACACAAGAAAAGTTGTCAACCTCTTCTATCACCAACTGGGGTAGGATGAAATAAATGTTTTGAAGAAAGCATTCAGCTTTACACTCACCCCTAGGACAATTCCCGTTGATAACATAATCTGTAGCATAGAAGAGGGAATTCAATCACTGACCGAAAAAGCCAAGGAAAGTATTCAACATGGCCGTGTTGTGATTTTGAGAAGAGCAAAGCCTCCAAAGAAAAAACATAAATAGAGAAGAATACTTGGCTCTGAAAAACTTGAGAAGCAACCCAAAGCTTTTGATCCTAAAATAAGATAAAGGTGGTGCCACAATAATTATGAACAGTAGAGACTATAAAACAAAAATGATAGAGCACCTCACCCTAAGTGGGAAGCTACGAAACTCGCGAGCAACCTGATAGCTAGAATAATGAAGGAGGTCAAAAATGTTACAGAAGAATCCAATTTAGAAGAATTAACTAATAAGCAGTTGCTTCCCAATTGTGAGATAACTTCAAGAATTTATGCTCTCCCATAAATCCATAATTGTGAGATAACTTTAAGAATTTATGCTCTCCCATAGATCCATAAGGAAGGAATCCCCTCATACAAATTGTCAACGCAATTGGTTTTCCAACTCATCAACTAGCAAAATATGTGGCAAATATTATAGACTCCTTAGTTGGAAACACATACTCATTCATCAAGGATTCATGTGACTTCATAAGGATCTTAAAAAAAGAGTGGAGCATGATGATATCATCAACTTTCATGTGGATGAAGGGATTCAAATTATCAAGGAGAGCACCGACCCTCAAACCTCAAAACTAGCAGAATTTTTCCTTTGATCAACCTTTTTCATCTTCCAAGAAGTATTGTATGAATAAAATATCGGTGTAGCAATGGGTCCCCTTTGACCCCATTGTTGCAAACCTCTTCATGGAAAAAATTAAAAAGAAGGAGTTGGAAACATACCCCTTAGCCGAAAAAATGGAAGCATTATGTTGATGACACTAATGTGATATGGCTTCATGGGAAAGAGGAACTTAACAAATTTCTTGAACATTTTAATCACCTATCAAAGGACATCAAATTCACAATTGAACTAGAAGAGGACAATAGAATTCCATTTTTGGATGTGTTGATTCTCAGGAAACAAGATGGACTTCTCTTCTTGGCCATCAAGTTTATAGGAACAAAACACATAATGAAAGCTATATGCATGCAAGCTCTCATCACCATCCCACTCATGAAATGGGATTTTTGAATACCCTAGCCACACCTAGAAGAAGAGAAATATCACCTTACCGAGGTTTTCAATACCATATGATATAAGAATAAGGACATTGAAAGGGAAAGAAGCAGAGCCATGGAAAAGGAAGGAGGAGACTCACAATCTAGAGATAGTCATCCTAGAAATATAGCTCACCTCCCCTACATCAAAGGAGTCATTGATATGATTTCCAAAGTCTTAAGGAAGAAAGAGATCATGACCTCTTTCAAGACATTAGAAACCATAAGAGAAAGATGAGATCAGTAAAAGACAAATCCGAACATTGTTAGTATAAAATAGTCTATAAGGTGGAATGTTCATGCTAAAAATGTTATATCTGAGAAACATGATGACATTTTCAAGTTAGGATTAAAGTGCATGGAGCCGATATAAGGAGGGAACAAAGATGTACATCAACATTAGTAGAACATATCAAAGCACCAAACATCATATGTTTCTCAAAGATATTGAAATCGTTGCTAAAGAAGATTGTTATTTCAAACGAAGAATCAAGGAAGCCATATAAATCATCAAAAAACCCAACAACCTTAACATAGATGGAGGGTTCGATATGAGTGAGAATTGGATTCCATTGATAAATAATAGAAGAAACACTAAGTAATTTTGGTAATCTCTCTTTTTCTTTTTTCTTTCTGTATTGTTGCAATGCTTCTCCTTTATCCTTATTAAGTTTCTCTCTTTCCTTGTCTTTGGTTGTTTCTTGGGATTTTTCTTCCTAATTAGTTTTAGATCTTTGGTTTCTCTTTTTTATTTGTTCCTCCCCTTTTTCATCCTTCTATTCTTCTAATTTCATTTTTAAAACTCCTTTTTTCTATGTGTTGTTTTTTTTCCTTTTTTAATAGCTTAGTTGTTTTAACCTATTATAATAATACTTGAAATTATGTTGTAATAAGATGAATAATATAACCTATTATAATACTCTCTATAATAACCTTCTAATATTATGACATTATTAATACCTTTTATACCACTAGTAATACTTTGGATACCATTAAAAATACTTACATTCTATTATATTAAAATATTACAATCAATTTCTATTAAATATTGGGACATTATTAATACTTTTTATACAACTAGTACTACTTTTGATACCATTAAGAATACTTACATTCTATTATATTAGAATAGTACTATCATTTACTATTAAATATTATATTATAGTAACATTATAATATCACTAATACTATTTACACTATTAATAACACTATTAACAACAACCTTGTAAATAATAATATCATTAACAATTTTAATAGTACTATCAATTACTTTTAAATATTCTATTATAGTAACATTATAATATCACTAATACTATTTACACTATTAGTAATACTATTAAAAAAAAACCTTGTAAATAATAATATTATGAACAATTCTAATAAAGAATAACAATTTATTATTAATAATACTATTAACAACACAACCTTGTAAATAATAATATTATTAAATGTTTTAATAGTACTATCAATTACTATTAAAAATTATATTATAATAACCCCTATATGGGATGTCATTAGAACCAATGAGTGGATGGACAATCGGGAAGACACATGGCCACAACCCATGCCACAATGCGCCAACTTAGCCTGCACTCACCTCAACCTTTAATCTATGCATTTAAATCCTCATTTGATGCACCCCTGCATTCATTTGCACACTGTCCAGTTTAATTCCATGGTGCTCCAGCTCGCGGGAATGGTAAATTCTATGGGTTGGATGCAAGCCGAGTCCCATCACCTCGCTCAGATCAATGGTTTTTGGATCGAGCTTTGGAAATCCATGGCTCATTTGATCTCTTGGACTCTCGCATCTCACCATCTTCTACCAGACTGCATTCTTCTTTGGATTTGGTTCGAGCTTCCTCCTTCCTTCCACCGTCATTTTCACTTTCAGCCTCCCGCGCCTCGCACTCATACTTCAGTCTGCATATGTTCTTAGTCCTGGCTCGAACCTTCTCCTTTGCTCAACCATTTCCTTGAGCTCTAGCTCTCGTTCTATGTTTATATCACGATGCCTCACCTTCGGGGTAAGTCTAAGCGGGGGGAGACCTGTTTTGTAGTGAGAGGCAGAGGCTCGAGGGCCCATGGAAAGATTTCTCCTCAAAGCTTCCCTCGTGACACTTCTCGTGCCTCCACTATGGACCTCCCCCATGCCTCAACTCAGACCACCTCTCCGGACCACCCTCCTTCACGTGCCACTACACAAAAAATACCTCCCTTGTCTTCTCTGTATGCTTGTAGAGTTGAGTGGTTCGACAACCATCAAAATTCCCTGGGCTTCGCTCCAAAGCTCAGCCTTGAGCTTCCACCTCCCCTCCAACATCCACCTTGCCCTCCTCCATCCTCTGCTCCCCCCAGTCCAACTGACCCTCTCTCTTCTTCGTCCTTCCCCCTCCCCTCTCCCACCTCCCCCTCTTCGTCCTCTAATTTTCCTCTACCACCTCCGCCCCTAATTTCTTTCTCCCAGTGCACTAGGTTGGAATCTTTGAAGGAATCTTTGGATTTCATCAAGCGCTCAATTATGGACGTCAATGGCGCCATCAAAGAGTTGAAGAACATGGAAGATGACCATATTCATCGCGAGGATCTTCTGATGTCTCTTTTACAGGATCTCTGTCAAACTATCCTTGACATAGGGACTCTAGGTAAGGACACTATGCACGGCGAATGGAATGAGTGGAGGCTCGACACCGACTCTTGATAATTTCAACTTGCTTAGGTTTCCCAAGTTTTTTATGTCTCAAGAAAGTATAATTTACAAAGTTCTCACCCTGCATGGATTCTTAGCTGTAGAATTATACAGTTTTTTCTCTTTTTAGTTTTTTGAATCGTGCATGGACAATTTAGCTTGTAGGATTCTCACCCCGCGTGGCATCCTAGATCTAGGAATATACAGTTTATGCTCTTTACAATTATTTATGTTTTGCATGGACACTTGGAACCTTAATAGCCATGTGGCAGCATTGGTTTCCCACCAGGGCGATGCTTCCACAACCACATGGGATATCGTGGCAACTGTAACTTTTTCTCCTTAGCAAAATCTAATATATCTTCTAACTTACAAAAAAAAAAAGAAATTATATTATAATAACATTAGAATACCACTAATACTATTTACACTATCAATAACATTATTAAAAACAACCTTGTAAATAATAATATTATTAACAATTCTAATAAAGAATACAAATCTATTATTAATAATACTATTAACAAAAACCTTGTAAATAATAATATTATTAACAATTTTAATAGTACTATCTTTTTTTTTTTGTTTGCTAGTTTGTTCGTTACATGCAGGACTAGCCTATGGCTAAGAAACCAAGACTCACGGGCATCTAAGCCGTCAAAATCAGCTAGGGATCACACCCAACCTCACACCAACCCTTAATATGGCTGGATTTTTTGTCCCCAAATGTTTCCAACTAGTGACTTTAACATCACATAGTGCCTTAAGAGCACACTCTGTCACCAACTATCCTACACCTCGAAGACAATCGTAATAGTACTATCAATTACTATTAAAAATTCTATTATAGTAACATTGGAATATCGCCAATACTATTTACACTATTAATAATACTATTAAAAACAACCTTGTAAATAATAATATTATTATCAATTCTACTAAAGAATAACAATTTATTATGTAACCGTAATATTCCATTATATATACTATAGGACTGTTAATTCATTATTAAAAATATTGTGTACTATTCTACTATTATTATTAATAATACTATTTACTCTTTTAATCATACTATTATCATCAAAATTTATACTATTATCTTTTTATTTAATTTTTGTAGATCTTTGTGTTGGTCTTATTAGATTTTTATTTTTATTTTATTATTATGGTTTTTTTATTTTAATTATTATGTTTTTATTTATTATTATTATGGTCTCTACTCTTGATGTGTTTATTGCTATATAGCCATTTTCTTTTACTTTACAATTTTGTCTTGATAATGGATCTTATTGGAGATCTGAAACGTCGATTACACAAATTGAACACTATGGATTTTCTGAGCATTCTTAATAATATGTGAATATTATCGAGTGTTAAAATAAATTATTGCATATAACCTTTTAGTAACATCATAATTCAACATAACACTACTTATTTTTTATGTTTTATTCATTTGTCCCTTTTACAAACATGCTAATATGATAAAACCATTAAGGCCATTGCAATTAAACATAATTCCAACAAGATGAACATATCAATGTGGCATAACCATTAAGGAACATCAAACATTTCATGTAACTCTTGATGCACATCACAATGTCACATAATCAGTAAGGAACATAACAATTCCACATAATTTGAACATGATGAATATCATAATGCATCATAACCATTGGTAAACATAGCAACAAAACATAATGATTTTGGACTGTTGCAAGGTGAAATAACCTTCCAGGGACATCACAATGTGATGAAACCATTCACGAACGCAAAAATTCAACAAGACAATGAAGATGAATGCCACAATGCAGCATAGACATTAGGGAACGTCGCAATTGAACATAACCCTTGACGAACATAAGAATGCAACATAACCCTTGATGGACATCAAAATACAACTATAACATTGAGGAATGTAGTAATTTGACATAAGTCTACAAAGATGAACATAACTATTGTGACATAATCATCATCAACCATAGTCAACCATGGGAAACTATAGTCAACCATGTGTGATATGGTGAACCATGGTCTATCTTAGTCAATCACATTCAATAAAAGTGAATAGTGTTTAACCATACTCCAACATAGTGGACCATGGTAAATCATAATCAACCAAAGTCAACAATAGTGAACCATGGTAAATCATAATCAACCAAAGTCAACAATAGTGAACCATGTCCATTGCCCAACTAGATACATCCATGATCTAAATAATTCAATCATGATAAACATTGCAATATGAAATAACCATTGAGGAATGTCATAATATAACCTTAGGAACAATGTAGTACAACATAAACATTCAGAAACATAGTAGGTTTATATAATTCAACCAAGATGAATGTCATAATGCTACAAAACCATTGAGGAACATCACAATCCAACATATCCTTTCATGAATATTGCAACAAGACAAAACCCTTCAAGAATAGTGAAATTCAACATAAGTCCCCCTATATGGATGTTGCAATGTGACATATCCGTTAAGGAGCATCACAAATTTGACATGACCCTTCCTAAATATTGCAATGAGATGTAAGGATTGAGGAAAATTGCAATTCCATATAAGTTGACCAATATGAATATCACAATGCATCTTTACCAAATTTAGGAATATTTCACTAAATAATAACCTTTAACAAATGGTGCATGTTGACCTAACCCTACTAAACATTGCAATATGACATAATTGTTAATGAATGTAGTAGTTCAACATAATTCAAGAAATTTTAATGTCACAATGTCTTAAAACCATTATGGAACATCACAATCTAGCATAACCCTTAAGGAAAATTGCACTATGACAAAATTCTTGATGGTTGTCAAAATGGGACACAACCATAGAGGAACATAGAAAATTGACATAAGTCTACAATGATTAATGTCATAATGCGACATTACCATATTGAACTATGGTTAAGAATAACCCTTAAGGAATGTCACAAGCTGACTTAATGTTGTAGAACACTGCAACACAACATAA
>ML862082.1:0-23753 GCA_009831015.1 Picea engelmannii
AGAATTGGATCCTATAAATTCTATTATATAGATAAGAATCTATTCGGAAAGTACAAAAATAAATTTTTGCCATTCATTTCATGGATGGAAGGATCGAGATGAGCTAACTTCTATCCAATAATCTGATAGAAAGAGAACTGGACTGGGATAAGCACCAATACCTATTATTGGTAGAAAGAGACAGATCGGGATTAAAATATATCTTGGTCCAGAATCCGTTAAATAAGGGTTCGTCACATTTTCAACTTATATAGAATATTCGACGTAACATAGACAACAAGTGGATGGGAGTGAATATCGTTACAATTGTCGCTATTGCAGTACCAATGATTCAATTTTCAAGGTCGAAGAAGATTGATTTATAAACAGTCATTTTTCTCGGGAAGAAAATCTCATAGATTCTGCCATAAAACCACTGATTTCCGGTAACGCAAGAGAAGCCATTGAAAAACTACCGGACATAGTATTTTAGCTATTAGTATANCCCTACCATTTATTTCATCAAGAAGAAGAAATGTATCCTATCATCACTTGTTCCCGCTAAGAATGAAAATGCCGATATAGTCAACACTTTTACCTTAGGGTTATATCTGAAGTTAATTCAATACAATCAACACTCCTTCATATTGCAAAAAAATAAGGGAAGGGAGATAGAAGACGGAAGTAGCTATAGGAGGGGTGATTCTAAGTTGGTTGGGAACCTGATAGGGATTGATTATGTAACTCTACTTCCTTACCTAATTTCTCACCACACTTAAAACACTTGTCTAGTTCTTTTTATAATTGTTGTGTGTTGATCGATATAACATTATTGCTAAATTATTATGATCTATGTTAATAAAAGTTATTAGATATTTACTTGATTAGTTGCCCTACCTAATTGATTGTGGACACAAAGGAAGTGTGCATTAGAAGCGTTGATTGTTTATTATTAATACATGTGTGACATATGTGTACTCTAGTTACATATGCATATCTAGCATGCATACATTAGTATGGTTACACTAATGCATTAATTACCAAACTAGGTTATTAATCAATTAAATAATGATTCAGTGATTTTAGAAATTATATTATATAAATACAAATCTCTAGTATTAATATAGGCATGCATTAACATTTTGGTTGGTTGGTGTGGAGCAATAAATTAATATAATTAGTTGTTATTGAGTGTTAGATATGTTAATGGGTTAGTGTGTGAATAAGGACTTGTATTTGATTTTATTGTTTTCTTATATCCCATAGGCTAATATTGTTAGCCGAATTGGTGAGAATGGTCGACTACCTTCCCAAGGAGCCTTAATCATGGGAAAATCTAATTTAGTAAGAGGAGGGTTGGAGAGATTTGGGAGAGGAAGAGATATGCATAAAAGGGGGCAAGGAAGGAGGATTAGGGGTTGGATAATTTGAGACTAAGTCGGGGGGAGAACTTTGGTCACTGTATTATATTGTTGTGAGTGTTTTTCTTGGGGCCATGGGTATGGAGAGTTAGGAAATTGAAGGGTTTCCTTGAGCTAGGAAGTTGGATAGGCTCCTAGTTCGCAGGGAGATTAATAATTCCACTCTAGGCAAGTGGCAAAGGGGAAATTGCATATTAAACTATCGTTGGACTACACTATACTATGACAAATTCAAACATTCAAAAGACACGTTGTCCTTGTTAAATTTTAAAGGTTTTCTGCTCAATTATAAAATTTATACGCTGCTAATTCTCTTAGTTAAATTTCTAATCAAATGTCGGTTTAATTGATTAAAATTCAACATTTTGATAGCCATGAAACAAGGATGATTTTATGTCTAATACAATTGTAGTTTAAAAAGTGGCCAAATTACATAAACAAGATTATTGTAGCTAGTACAAAAACCTATATAAAGAAATTTAATTAGAAAATAATTTGATGGAGTAATCACTGAATAATAACACCTCTTAAGGACATAAACCTTATATGGTGCTATGGGTTGTAACAAAACTTAAGTTTGAAAATGGAGCCTTAAGGGCCATCTTAGATTTTATATTTTGCTTTAAATAAAAATCTAGAATTTCTTAACAAAAATTCAATTAGAAACAAGTAGACAGTATTTCTAGACTATAACAACTCCTCATAAACGTATTGCATAATAAATAGAATAATGAGATGCAAAAAAAAAATTAAGGTTTCATTCAAAAGAGGCAAGCTTGATGACAGTCATTGATAATAATTACAAGGCTCTATATGTTGTCTAAAGACCATATATATATATATATATATAATGATAAGGCCAACATTGGAGCTAGGTTCTATAATGCATAGTAGAATTTATGCAAGCCAAAAAAAAATAGCAATAACGAAATGATTGAGTGAGTTGGGGATGAAGTAGAAATTGTTCTTAAGTCACCATGAGGGGAATAATCCCATTCATTTGCAATAGTCACCCAAAACAAATATATAAAACCATCAAATATAAAAACAAAAAACAAGGCAAGCCCCATATGAAGAAGCCAAATCCAAGTCAAATTGCTTGTTAAGGGACAAAACACACACCAAGCTTTGGATCAAGTTGCAAGGCCATTGCCGCACCCAAAGGAATGGCCATGGTATCCAAGTTGGGGGAGGGGGGGTGCACCCAACAAGGACATAGCTAAGGAATGAAGAGGGACATGCCCAACAAAGCCACACTTGACAAATGAAAGGTGGGGTAGGACAAGCAAGCCACAACCCAACAAATTGAGAAGAGGGTTGGCGATGGTAGCCATTAAATGGTTGGCCATGCTTCTTCATCATACCACTTGCAAAAAGAAAACAAATAAAGCAATAAACAATGGATAGATCAATAAAAACTCACAAGAATAAGAAGTAAGCAAATCGTTGCATGTTTAGTTGATTACTCAGTTGTGGTTTTTGTAGATAAAGTGATTTTATTTTGAGCTAACTATCGGGTGTTGGGTTGAAGTGGTAAAATATTAACATGGTATTAGAGCATACCAAGGGCTGAATTCCTCAAGAGGAAAAATCAACATCTTTTTCATGGCCTCCTTGTGCATCGTAGGTTGAAGGGACGCAAGCACCTTCTTCTTGTCATTGATCTATGCCTCAATTGTGCATATGCGGTCTTTGTTGGTACTGATCTTGGGGGCATTTTGTAGGTGGCTCCAGGTTTGGAAGTTGTAGTTAACCATCCTCAAGAATCCTTTGATGCATGCTTATCCTTGGTGCAGCGACAATAATCTTATTCTACATCTCCACCTGTTGTGATGGTGAGGTGCTCTTCAGTTCTTCCTGAAGCTCTGCTTTCCGGGTTTGTAGTTGTTGGATAACTTCCTACACCTTTATGAGTTTTTTTGGAAGAGGGAGGTCAATGGCTTCACCAAATGAACTGGGAATGTGTGCATATACTTCCTCTACAAGATTGAGTAAGGAGGTGTGTGCAAGCCACCTCCAGTGCATGGTGTTCTTGGACTTCCTTGTGTGCATTTATCTCTTGTGTGTGTCTTTTTTACAGTTTTGTATAAGACTGGATCAACATGCATTGTTTATCACCCAATTCATTCATTATCTCTTCCATAAACATTTGTGGGTCTTGTGAAGGTACCTACACCAAATCTAGTTCAACATAAGGCAATGGTTGAGGTGTTGAACAAGTGGATGAGGCTTCGAAGGTTGTCAAGGCTAATGGATTTAGTTATAGCATTTGCTTCTATGTACTTATGCACGGTGATGTAGCGCCTTGGGTGTGTCTTGTGACCATATGTTTCTGGGATGTCAGATCGGTCAATGGTCTAAAATTTTTGAATGCACGACAGAGTTAACCTAGTTTTTGTGACGAGTCACGGTGCAGCAACTACTGCACTTCCAAGTTGGAGTTAGCACCTTGACAATGCCTTGGATTAGAGTGGGGGAAGGACCTCTCTCCTGAACTAAAGCACTAGTGCATATGTCCTATCTCTTTGTCTTATTGTTCAATACCTTGCGCTTGGCACACTTTAATGGTGTCTGAGAAGGGGGCCACCTTTCCACTTGGCAACTGACTAGATGTGCACCCTTGTGAGATGGACCCGATGGTTGGGCTTGGAATATTTTGTGTGTGTTTGTCTTTCTTGGGAATATTTTGTGTTGTGGTTGGGTGCGCCCATTTCTACTTGAGCTCTAGTCCTTTACCTATTGATTTGGCCACACATTCCCGCTTCCTCTTTGTTTGAGTTTCCAAAACCTCTACTTCTTCGTCTGGCTTGGGTTGTACTTCCTATAGCCAATGTGCAATGGCATTCTGAATGTCCTCCTCGGTAATGCAAAATGGGATAACTTCAATAGGCATATGCTAATCTATGAGTGGGATGATGAAAACATTATGGAAGTCAACTTCAAAGAGAATACAATCCTTGTATCTGTCAACTAGGTTGTGCGGTATGCAAAAGACTTCCATGGTCTCCTGGATTGGCTCGGTATATCATAGTCGGAATGCTATGTTGTTCTCACATTGGACGTTCTTGTCCATGTTATATTACAACTCGTTGAATTTGGACGCAAGGAAGTATTGAGTAACTTGGGTATTGTACTCATGGTCCAATTGTGGCTTCCATGTTATTATTGCGAGCAGAGTAACACCCAACTATAGTGAAACTCCTTTTCGCGGTCATGTGCATTCACATAGTCATGGAGGAAATCATTCATCAACTATCTATACTAGCATATATTGATGCCCTGGACACATCACTATGTGGCCAAGATTATCCCCAATGGGCACTCATCCTTCCAACACTTGTGCATTAGGTTACAGGAAAGTACTTACATGGCGAAACAAATTTAGTCGTCGTTGATATGTAAAATGGCCACTCCTCTCGTTCCTCTCTATGTACCATACTTTTGGTATACCTCTTATTGCATGGAATCTTGTGTCATTATCACATCAATAGGATCCTCCCTTGTTCTTGGAAGGCCCGAGACTTTGTGCATTATTTCTATGTCAACTAGGTATGCGTGGTCCAGCTAGATGAATCCGTCGTGTAGCCTACTGAGAAAGAAAGGCACACATGAATTGATGTTTAGGATCCACCCAAAGTGGGGGACATATAATAATGACATGATCTCGAAATATTATATGGTATTAGCAACCAAATTCTCTCTTCCCTTAGCCCCTTCAATTATTTATACATAAGCTTTGCAATGCAATTCAAGGAATTGTGCGTCATCATGTATGTTGTAGTTCGTGAATTTGAGGTATAAGGGTCCTCAGATGTGCGCTTCGTTGGGGATTTCGACCATAGGCATTTGTGATTCCTTTACTGCTTTAGCTTTGGTTCATGCTTTGGGCCATCTGATTGTGGTCATTGCTCTAGTCAGCTCTTGGCTCAATTGAACTTATTACAATGCCACACAGTTCTCCTTAACTTTCCTCTATATCACTTGCTCACACCTAGTCTATAGGGGTTGATGATCTAGATGGAAATCGGTGCCCACCCTTCTGCTGGCTCAAAACATGGGTTTCCACCTTGGCAAATTGTCTACATATTTTTGGGTCCTAAACTTCTGGGGTCATTTTGAGGCCCTAAACAACATTTTTTTGGCCCACCACAATCGCACGATAGGATTTAGCCTAGGCTTTAGCCAGAGTGTGACGAAATGTGTAGTCCTCGGATATACTTTTCAAACGATCTATTGTGCGCCCCAAACAGAGATCGTATGAAAAAGTTACACCCTTGGGAAGTTGACGTACCAACTACCCCCATCAAGGCCCCACAAACCTTTTGGCATTTCATCTTCTGGGGTTAGGGTTTTGGATTTTCTTTATGATAAAAAGGGCTATAGAGCCTCATTGTAAACAACATCATCTTCTTGTGAATGAGCGTAGCCATCACATCTCTTCTCAGAAATAAGTCGCCACCATTCTAGCAGGTCATTCACTCTGTAATTTTATTGTTTTTGTACATTCTCTCATTAATAAAAAAAATGTGCATTATTGTATTTTTGTGTTTATTGAAATATCTATGTATATTTCATTATTGTATATCTATGTATAAAAAATAAATGGTGCATTATTGTACAGGAAATACACCAATGTCACCTTAGCACAATATCCCATTCACTTTATTCCATCTCCTAGAGACCAAAGGGGGTATCCCAATCCTTCCTACTCCACACGTTAATATATGTTAGATAGATCGGTGCCTAAGTAGCCAAATGCCTTGAGAGTATTCAACCAAGGGTTAGGGAAATAAAGATATAATATAAATAGGGTTAGGATTTACTAATAAGAGTGGTGACATCTAAAATGAATATTCTATGGCATAAAAATACAAACCAACACTAAATAAATCACTCTTAGGGTGGGGGAAATGATGTTTCCTACCACAAAAGAGTGAGATTTCACCATAAAAAACAAGAATAAGTGTTATAATTGTATTTTCTATAAAGGTTGTTGAACCAAGTGATATGTCTCCTATGCAAGTTGTTACAATCACAGTGGCCCCTTGCTACCAATATTATCCATCCAGAGACTGATTTCCCCAAGATAGAACACCAATCACAAAAGATCGAGTTGTCTCCACCATAAGCAGTGTTATGTGGGATTCTTATGGTGAAGAATGCCTTGGTTGTAAAGAGAAAGGGAAAGGGTATTTTGGTTTTAATTTAATTTTGAATTTAGTAGTTAGAACAGCTTGAATCATAGAGTCTTAGCCTGATCATATTATAAATCCAATGCTTTTCAATTTTGTATAAATGAGGGTTTTCCCTGCCATGAAGGGGACAATTATGAACTCATTGTAACTGTTGACAATTGATTAATACCAAAGTTGGTTCGACATATTATGAGAAATTTATGTATGCAATTGTGCACTTGAGTAGTTTATTGTTGTAATTGTTTCTTTGATACTCTGTTCAAAGGAGGAGGGCCCACTCCCGAGAGCGGGTATTGACTTGTTAATTAGGTGGGAACTTTTATATCTGTTAGAATGATTGTTGAATCAAATAGCAATAGTTTTATTTCCATAGACCACTCTCACCATTGTCCTGAAAATCATTCTGTCTAATTTTATATTCAGGAAATGATTACGAAGTGTAGAGATTGCTAAGCATAATTCTTCGATTGAATAGATATAGTTTTATTTTCTATAGATCATTCTCATCATTGTTCTGAAAATCATTTTGTCTAAATTCATATTCAAGAAATGATTACACAGTACAGAGATTTTTAAGCAATTGTAATTATTTAATTTTATTACTTGGATTGATTACAAGTTTATAAGTTGAGTGATAGTTCAATTGGACTTTTTGAATGTTAATCAAGGATTGTTCTTAGTTCATTGCATTGGTTTTTAAGATTGTATTTAATTTGTTGCCTTATTGATGATGATGATGATGATGGTTAACGTCCAGTGAGACCAACTAATCTATCAAATGTTAAGAAGGTGAGAGATTACTTCAATTTCTTTAAAATTGTATTTCTATGCTCAAAAAACATTGGGAGAACCGTTCCAAGATCACCATAGTTTTGTTGACTTAGGAGGTTATGAAGGTCTGTATTGTGGAAAAAAGTTTTAAATTGGGATCTAATATGGGTATATGTAGGGCAATCTAAGAGGAAGTTCTTTTCATCTTATACTCGATAAGTGTCACAAAAATGACAGATTCTTTCATCCCACGATGTTTTGGGAGTTGTCTAACACCCAGTTTCACTATGTAGCTCGTGAGAGTTTGTTCTTATTTTAGGAATGTTGATTTTCTTCTTTGCACTTCTCAAAACTGAGAGGTAATTTTGATCTTCTAAATTAGGATTGACCACCTCCATGTAGTATCTTAATTTCCTTTTATCCACTAATTTTTTATCACACCACATATTCTCCTTAAATTTAGAAGTGAAAACTCATATTATATCAAAGCCAATGATTGATGAGAGTTTGTAGCTTGCATAGATAGTGCATGATAACTTCTAAAAGAGCAGAACCCCAATTGACAAAGTAATGTTCAATTTCTTAATCCCTTTAAGGGGTAATTAATAAACACCAACACTAAACAATGAAATAAATATTTTTGACGGTTTATATATATATATATATTTGTATTATAAAGAAGTAATTGGAAATTTAGGGATTTGGTTGGTGAAAGATGAGAGTTAGGGATTAGCCTTATCTCCACTTGGGTATTATGGGGTCAAGAAGTATGCCCCTATAAAAATCGGTTATCCTCATTTATGGATTAGAACTATAGACTAGGGCCACAAGGTTAGTAGTCTCTTGCTAATCAAGACAAACTATGATAACCAGTGCCCTACAAGGAGGGTTTCCCCAAGGGGATAGCCTTTACCAAAAAGATCAACAAAAGACTTGAAGAGAATACTTGAAACCCTTGAAAAGGAGCATAGAATTAATCAAGACAAGACACAAGCACTTATCAAATTGTTTTAGGGAAGAAGGAAGAGATACAATCCCTAGACATCCTCCCTCCGAGTAGTTGATAATTCCTCAATGGATCGATCTTGTTAGTTTATGTAGAATATTGAATAATCACAATATTCTTTAAATTTTTCCAAGAATAATGACCAATAAATATTTATCTCCAAGAATTGACACCAAGAAAACACCAAGCAAAGATCTTCTATTAAATGGCTCCAAGAATAATCTCCAACAATTCACAACAAAATGAGTGAGAGGAGTGCCTATATTTATAGATGAGGCTCTCAACTTCTCCCCACTCTTTCTTCCTTAAAATTAGGCTAAGGAATAAAATAAACTGACTTTTCATCCATACAAATCAAAGACTGAGTCAAAAAGTACAATCAAATGATGTTTTGCATGTTTAAAACCCTCATAAAGGGACAACTTTAAAAAAATGTGCTCAAAATAATACTCAAATAATGTCCATAAATACTTGAAATATGTCTCCAAAGCTTGACCATATCCATACCTAAGGTCAAGACACCTCCACGAAACATGGGAGTGACCCTCCAAGTCAATAAAATGGGCCATAAAATCCCCAATAACAAAAATGACGTTAAGCTTCTAAGAGGGTTGATTTGGACTTTTTTGGTAAAACGTTCCACTTGAAAAGACTTGGGGAGGGCTTAAAATGTGGTAAAGAATAATCCTTTGCCACTCAAACTCCAACATCTACCTCTAGAAGTGGGGACGACCTCATCCCAAGCCACAAATAAAACCCCAAAAGTGGACAACTTCACTAATTTTCTCAACAAGCCATCAAAAAGTGACCATAAAGCACATTCACATCTAAAGGGTAAGTGCCAAGTGACCTCCATCAAGTGCTAAGTCACATGAGTGACCTCCACATCATCAAATTAAGCTCAAAATAGCCTCAATGTCCTCATGAAGTTCCCCCAAATGAATTTGACCCTCCTTTTTTTACTAAGTTGCATTAAAAAAGTGTCAAAGGAGAGGGACATCCTGGCTTCTGACACATGCCAAGTGTAAAGGATGTCCATGCAGATGAAAGTATCCCATTTGTGCTTCATAGAGGGTGAGAAATGCCTCAAAATCCTTGACATGCCTCAAAAAATGTGCAACTAAATAATCATGTGTAGAATGTCCTTTGAAGACCCAAGTGTGGTAAATATATATGAAAGAGATGTGTGTTAAACCATGGGTGTGAAAACTTTTACAAAGAGCAGTCACCTTTTACATATCAAGAATAATAAGTGAATAGTTAAGGGCCCCACAAATCATGTATCCTAGTAGATCCACCTCATAATGCACGCATACCTACCCAGGATAGAAATGCCCAACATCGAAGGGAGTTACCACCTCCAAAAGGGTAATCGGTTGGAGCAATAAAACCAAGCACCCTGAGAATGGGGCCTAAAAGGACATGCCATGACCATCCACCTGAGGGGATGTGGGTGACCTTGAACCAACACTCATACATCAAAATCATCCCATCATGACCACATACAAAGAAATCATCACTTTTTTGGCACATCGAGATTATCACATCCCGTGAAAAAACGTAGGATACATTATAGAGAATCTAGGGTGTAACACTCCACACTCAGCTTTGTGGTAGAAATGACTTGTTAATGGTGCAATGGGAACTTTAAATACCTATGCAAGTCACTTCCCTCCATAACTTCCACTTGCCTAGTTGTTCACTCAAATTTGCATCCATTGTTAATGATGATCGACAATATGTTGTACTACCATAACTATTAATGCACACATTGGTAAATGTTTTCATACATGTCTACATTCCCCATGCAGTCGTGACCTATTCTAGCTCTAACTACCTATCTCTTTGTCGACTATTATCCCAGGTGTCTCGTCCTCCACCTATCGCTTCCAACTTACCTATCCTATGGTCTTTACCCGTGCATTTAAACCTTAATATCCACAAAATCTTCTAAGTATATGCAGGTACGAGATGTCATGTATTTCTGATCACCTAGATATCTCTATTAATTCTACTCATTAAACGCTTATAACTACTTTTACTCCAATGCTAATCTAACACTTAAACTTGGCTTTGAATTGATGGCGCTTTCGACCCCTGGGGGCCATAATACACCTTCAATCAACTGTCATTTATAAATCCTTTGAGGAGTTGACTATGGAATGTTTCCAACTTTGTTGCACTAGCCTCACTCATGTACACAATATTGAAGGGTCCTAACTAATGCATGTGCAACATACCAAGGTGCTTCAAGGACTTGTTGTCATAGAGTAGTATCAAGGATCCTGGTTGTAGAGGCTTGACCAAATGTTGTGATTGTGTCGGGCCTTATGTCATTGTTTCTCCACCATTTGTATGTGTCTTACAATCAATCATCCCTCTTATGATTCCAATAACTCATCCAATTGTCTTTGCAATGATTGATCATCTGACATTTGTGTCATAACTGCAATCCTGATACTTTGTACCACAAATTCTAATGGCGTTACTTCTTCTTTTCCATAAACTAACTTGAATGGCATGTGTTTAGTCAATATCTTGCAGGTAGTCCTATATTCCCATAATATTGTTGTAACCCTTTGGTTCCAATCATCATGTTGCACATTGCATACCTTGTTCAGTGCATGCTCCATTATCTTGTTGAATGCTTCAACAATGTCATTAGCCTATGGATGATATGATGTGCTCTTCTGATGATGGATCATGAGCTCTTGAGTTAGTGACAATGCCATTGGCATGTGGATGATACAGTGTGCTCTTCTGATAATGTATCATGAACTCCTAAGTTCACACGCGGATGGTGTAAGTTTAAAACCTATGAAGTAAAGCAGTGTATACATATTCTTAAGAAAAACATAAATTAAGCAATGGCTCATACACATAGTACAAAGATTTTTCTCTGGAAACCCTTAACTGGGAGAAAACCATCCTTCCTTGGTGCCAGACCTCTCAATTATTCATTTGCATTAATTTCACCAAAATCACAATACAATATATACAATATTTTAGGTATTCTACAGCTACCAAAACCTTAATGCCTTAATCCAGAATTAATTTAGAAAAACACTAAAAATAGCGAAAAATGCTAAAATAGAAAAAATCACCCAAAAGAAAATTTGGGGCATTGCCCCGAAGTTAGACGCTTCACGTAAACAAAGGGGGGTAATCTTGGCCCCCTCTGGGAGCCCCCCTCAGGTAGTTGCTAATGCACACGCCCAAAAGGAGTGACAAGCGATGGGATCATCAAGCATAGTCATCAAATCTGACGCACCCCCCACACACATGGAAATAATATAACACCTACCCAACATTCTCTGACTTGTTGTTTTCTTTGCATACAGGGGGTCACAGTATTACATAGTAAAAAATCTAGGGCAGTAATTCCCATTGTTTCTCTACGCTAGGAGAACTTCTCAATGCTTACAGACTTTGTCAATGAATCTGCAACATTCTTCAAAGTGTCAACCTTCTCCAACAGCACCTTCTTGTCTTCAACCATGTCTCTCACAAAGTGATATTGGACATCGTTATGATTTTTCTTTGAATGATAAGCTCGGTTCTTTTCCAGGAATATTTCACTATGACTATCGAAATTTAATCTTATTGCTTGTTGTACCAACCCAATACCTGAACACAATCTATGTAACCATACTACTTCCTTGCTTACATGTGTGGTTTCCATCTATTCAGCTTCTATAGTTGAGAGTGCCACTATAACATGTCTTCTACTCATCAAACTGATTGATCCTTCAAGAAGGTTAAACACATACCCACTTGTAGATATTTTGTGTTCCATATCTCCAACCCAGTCTGCATCAACAAACCCATGTACGTTCAACACTTTGTCCAATATTGGTCTTCCTTGGTAGCACAATCCATAACTAGAATGATTCAACCAGAGTTTCATGTTTGCATGATCTCTTTTAATCTCCAATCCCATAATGAAGTTAGCAACATCGAGATCCTTCATGTCAATTTTGGAGGATAGTTGTGATTTCACCTCCTTGATAACATCCATGTTATTTCCTACTAGCTCATCAACATATAACACTACATAAATGAAGTGATTACCAACCTGCTTGGAATATACACATTGATCAGCCCTGCTTCTCACAAATCCCAATTCAAGGATGTATGTGTCAAACTTTTGGTACCATGTCATAGGTGATTGCTTCATACCATATAATGACTTATTTAGCTTATAGACTAACTCTTTCTTCCCCTTCACTGCAAATCATTATGGTTGCTTCATGTAGATTTCTTCTTTCAGATCCCTATGCAAGAATGTTGTCTTCACATCCATATGTTCTACTTCAAAATCAAAAGAAACAACAATAGATAAAAGAAATCTAATGGAAGTTAACTTGGCAACAGGGGAACAAATTCCACCAAAGTCAATTCCCTCTACTTGGGAATAACCTTTTGCTACTAACCGAGCTTTGTATTTCTCCATTTTCCCTTCTACATTCAACTTTTTCTTAAACACCCACTTTCTACCAATGGCATTTCTTCCAATTTGAAACTCAACTAGATCCCATACCTCATTCTTATTCAAGGCATCCATTGCTTCAACCATGGCCTTCTTCCAAAAATTATTGTCCTTTGAATTCATTGCTTCCCTTAAAGTTCTAAGATCATCATCAGTAATAGATAAAGCAAAATTATCAAGAAAATAAGGTGGTATTTACCTTTTTGGATGCCTTATTTTCCTTGTTGATCTCCTCAATACTGCAATATGAGGTTCTTCTTCTTCTGATTCATCTTCTTTCATTGATTCAAATTTTGCATCATCTGACTCAAACTCTATTTTTTCAGGTTATTCTTGCCTTCGTAGGAATTTCTGTTTGGGAACATCTTTATATTCAAACTCATCAAATCTTTATACGGCCTTAAACAAGCACTGCGAGCCTGGTATGAAAAGCTAACTAAGCATCTTCTGAAATTGAATTTCAAGCACTTTAATCTTGATGATGTAACTCTACTTGTCAAGAAAGTTGGGAAAATTGTTGTATGTCTTGTAGTGTATGTAGATGATTTGTTGATAACATGGGATAATGAAAGCTATATTACATCCATAAAGAATTAATTGAAGAAAGGCTCTAAGCCGATAGATTTGGGACATCTTCATTACTACTTGGGCATTGAATTGAATTAAAATCCAAAGTACATATTCATCTCCAAAAAGAAGTACATTGCAGAATTGTTGAACAAGTTTGGCATGGTTAAGTGTAACCCTCTCCCTATTCCAATGGAGCATTTAATTTGAAGGTCACATCAAATAAAAGGAATGAATTTGAAGATGCAACCAAGTACAGATAGCTCGTGGGAAGTCTTGTTTACCGTACCACCACCAAACCAAATATTTCATTTGTTGTTGGGATTCTTTCCAGGTTCATACAAAAACCTTGTGAAGAACATTGATTTGCTTCAAAAAGAGTTCTAAAATACTTGAAGGGAACTCAAGATTTTGGACTCGAGTATTCCAAGGAGGGTGACTTCAACCTGAATAGATATTTTGATTCATACTTTGATGGGGATATATAAAATGGAGTGTTACCTTCATGTTATCTCATGAGTCTTGGATTAGCAGTTGTCTCCTAAAGATAACACAAACAGTTAGTTCCAGTAGATTCCACAATAGAGGCATAATATGTGGAAACTGCAGAAGCAACAAAGGATATTTGTGGCTTAGGAAAATAATTGAAGATTTGTAGGAGAAATAGGTGAACTCTACTCCTCTTCTAGTTGACAATACTTATGCAATCAACTTGGCCAAGAATCCTAGATTCCATGTTCGAACCAAGCACATCAACACAAATTACCATCTGATTCAATATCATGTAGAGACCAAGACTACTCACTCGAGATTTTGTTCCACAAATGAGAAAATTGTGGGCATCTTTCCCAAATCACTTGGAAGAGAAAAAATTGAAAAGTTTTGAATGATGCTTGGACTCACAAACACCCATTCAGATTAAGGGGGGAATGTTGAATACCTAATCCTTAAGATTGTGGTATTTTATAAATAGTGTTGTAAATATTAAATTAGGAATATAAAGAGTCATAGGTGAATGTCTGCAGTCATTAGAGGTCTTAGAAGACTATGAGTTGCAACTCCTTTTCTCCTTAATGAAATATAGATCTCTTTCCCCCCAACAAAAAAAATAAAATTGGTGTTATGAATTCATGTATGTCTATGATTTATTCATGTGTTTGAATTCACAAAACTGTGTTCCTATTTACAATAGACATTAGTATGCAATTTGAATTTGGTTTGTTGATTAGAATTTTCCAAAGAAATAGTAAAGGTGTTGTTGTTTGCATGTGTGCTAGTGTTTGAAGAGTCATGGTGTTGAAATCTCCTTCTCTTATTCGACATACAAACTAGAAAACTTGGAAGTTATTTATAGGTGTTTCTATATCCTTTGCTTGAATCTTTTGATATGTTCATCAAACTATGGAAAGGAAAGAAGACCAATATCCATCTCTACTTTGTCAAAAAAATGTCGACTCTTTATCAAGGGATATGATTAGTCCATACCTAAGTTCCCTTCAACTACTTGTCATTCTTATAGGATGATATCCTTGGTCTCATAAAGGCTGGGAGGAGAATCCATGTTGTAATGGCTTTCGTATTGTGTATGGCTTATCTTGGTTGGGTAAAGGGCATTAGTGTGATTGCATTGATTCTAAAAGACAAATGAATGAAACAAAGTGTTGTGACGATGGATTGGACATTTAAAGGTTGTGGCTAGGGTTATGATGGTTTATGGTTGGGTTCAAGGTTTACAATTAGGGTTAAGGATTCCTTATTTTATTTTATGATTTTGATTGGAAAAATAGTCAAAGAAATTTTAGTACTATGATAATAGTGAGGTGGGTGGAAGGGCTTAGAATAAAAATAGAGTATGTAGTTGAGGATCAACAACTTTGATCCATTTAAATATGCATTAACATCCAATATCAAGAAATAATGAGGTTGGTTCAGTACTAGGAAACAACAATTAATGAGGTAAAAGAAGAATATATTATATTATCAACCACTTTGAGTGGATAACCTCTAATACAACTTCAAAAGGGTAGCCTATAATACAACTTCAAAAGGGTAACCTCCAAATGAGTTCACATATATCAACACACCCTTCCATACATGTGATGTATTTTTTAAATAATCAAAGGAAAGAAAGAATAAGAACATAGCGAACGTGGGATGAAGTCCATGCGGTTCTTATATATCATGGTAATAAAAAAAAAAAGATAGAGATAACATTACAAAAAGATAATAAGATAGTAATAGCACGACTACGTACACAACACAATATATAATAAAAAATAGGTATGAAAATATAATATAAAAAAAAAATAAGTAAAATTCATTCTTAATAGAAAACCCATGAATTTCTTATGTAAATCACATTGAAATTGTAGAATTATGTTGCACTGTTGTCATTGAGATCCTGAAAGGATCCCACCTACATTGAGGATTATCCATTACCCATGTTCGAGGTGAATTTCAAATTATCCAAATAAGTAACTACTAGTTGATTTATGGTTGAGTGCTTATATGGAATCAATAGAATAAATTTTAGATGTATATTTGGTTTCATGTTCAGGTTCTTTAATTGAATGGAAAGAAAACATATAATAAACATGAGGCTCTAAATATCTTGTGAATGAATTTGAAAGAGATCTAGAAAAACCTCTGTAAATGAGGCTATATGGCTAACCCTTTGCTTGAGTAGGGTAGAATAAACCTCTAAAAATTCCTAATTATATTGAAATTATGATAAATTCTTAGAAGTATAACTAATGATTGCACCATAGTACAAATGCACAAGATGCTTGGCAATATATGTCCATTGGTACATGAGCACCCTCAACAAGCATGAACTAACCACTAGTCCTTGATAGTGATGCCAAAAATTCCATTTTCATCCTAGTCACAACCTTATTATGAATATGGAAGGGCAATGTGGGAATTATAGTTTCAATTATATTACGTACTAGGTGGTCCCATTGATGAAAGGATTCATAGGTAGTACTTTATTACAAATGCTCAATTATAAGTTGTAAGGAAATATAAAATTTAGACGAAGGGAGATCATGAAAAATTACAAAGAGAGTTTTACATATTATTGGCTACTATTAATCATTAGTTTAAGGAGCTTATAACATTGGAAATTAAACCTAGACACAACTCCTCATCTCCATATTGGGAGGTTCTTAGTTCACGAGTGTTCCTTGAGCATGTGCATAATTCTTAGTCCATTTCTAGAACAAGATATCAAGGTAATCCATAGACTTCTAAGCCAATTAAAAAAAGAATACTACTCATTGACTTTTGTAAAGATTAATAATTAGATAGATTGAAACTACTCAGCACAAAGAAAATCATATGGATAATTGTAAAGGTTACTGTAAACATTAAAGATTTTGTTTATTCTTACCATTAATAAATAAATGAAAGAAAACTTTAAATAAAAAAAAATCAACAATTGGATCTATTAAGAATGCATGGTTGTTGATATGAAATTCTAAATCTAGAGTCGTTAATTGTAATTATTGGCATATGTAGTACAAATAGGTGATTGCAACTATGCATACCAATAAAGCATCATTCTCATCAACCAAAATACATTAAGCTCACTAGATCTAATAATTTCATGGATTAAATTGACATTGACATGTGAAGTAAATTTTAAAATGTAAATCTAAGATGAATGCATGGCTATCTGGTCCGAGGTTGAAGAGATGCGCTACATGCCAACCTCCCCATCGCCAACCAGCACAACCACGACGATCTCGGATGAGGCCTCTTCTCCAAGCCCTCAACTGATGGTTCCAAATCTGAATTTTCCTACAAGGCTTGTTGAGGTCGAGACTGACAGGGAAGATTCTCCAAATTTTTAATCTCTTAATGTTAAGTTTTTGCATTTTGATATTAGGGGTGTTCTACATAATATATAGCAAGGGTTATCTAGGAATTAAGTATGAATTGAAACCAATCTTTGGTTTTCATGGCAATCTAGTTAGTATACAACATGTTTTCGCCACCTTAGAAAGGGTTGATTTTTGTCCATGTAAGTTCTTCTTTTGCGAGACTTCTTGCAGAGTTTTTGAATAAACTTATTTCCCAATTCTTTAAAAAAAATGTAAAACATTCCATGGAATAAGATAATAACAATTTAACATGACAAGAGAAGGTTGATTTCCATTGTTGAAATGAAAGAGTCCATGAAAAAATGTAAAATATTCCATGGAATAAGACAATAACAATTTAACATTACAAGAGAAGGTTGATTTCCATCGTTGAAATGAAAGAGTCCATGTGAATTGTAAGTTAAGTGAAATGTTTCTTACAACCCAATATGGACTATTATTGCATGTCCTTTGATTATTTAAAAGGCAAGGCATATGTAATTCAAGGAAGGCGTATTAAAAGTGTTTCTCAAAGGAAATTAAACTTACAATTACAAAGCTATTGTAATCAAAATATCAAGACATCAGAATGATCCAAAAGAATGTGATATTGAATGATCCATTATGGCCAATTGAATGTTGTTTTCCATCTTTATCTTCGATATAGAATATTCTAGCATGTCCTTTAATCAACTTTGGTATAACCATATAAAAACAATATTTCTCAGTTGGCACTAAGATGGAGGCTAAGATTTATTATTATCATATTCTACCTAACTCATTTATGTGTCCTTTTCATATCATTTAATATTTTTTATTTGGGTAAATCATGGATATTGTTTCTAATATTGTTATCGTTATAAATGTTGATACATTTTTAATGAGTCGAAAGGGCATGGTAATCGCATGGTATGCAAGTGAAACAGTATGACAAGATGAGGAAATGTATTTGATTCGAATTGGATCCTCGCAAACAAACAAACTCTTTGTAAACTTTGTAATAAGCATTTAATTGTTTTTAGCAAAGTTGAGAAAATGTTCAAAATTCTCTTGGAAGTTGAAATGAACCATTGTGATGGTTGGAATTCCAAGGCGTTCCATTAAAAATTAAGGTTGTGATGAAGAAGAGCATTCAAGGGAACACAAAGGAGGAAATGAAGAAGGACAGTAACAGAGATTGTTGGAAACTTGGTTGTCATTGATGTCAACCCTAGAAGAAGCCCCAAAGCAAGTCCAAAATCCCCTAGAAGTGATGGGTTTATTTGAATGAATCTCCAAAGTGGTCCCCTTATGGCATAGCTCTAAGCATGGCCTTCATGGGAATACACTTTGGATAATCCTACAAGAAGCTCTAGTTGTTAAGAAAATAAGTTACAATGTATGGTCAAGAATCCCTGAAGATATGGTCAGGAAGTTGCAGAGGTGTGGTCATGAAGCCCAAAGTTGATTGAATAAAAAGAGAATGAAGGACATAGAAAATGCATGCAAAACCCCTATGGATTGATAGTCCTCGTTAATCCATTTTCAAACTGTAGGTGGCACGCCATGTGGTTCCTCACGGTTTAGGAGATATGCCCTCTTAAAGATGATCATGTAAATTTTTCCCCTAAACAATTGCAAACAAGAAGTTGTAAGTCGACCCTAAAATCAAGTAAAGGAGAAAAATAGTTGCAACAAGAAGTTATAGGTCAGCCTTAAAAACAAGTAAAGGAGGTACTTGGAAGGATATAAATACACATCAAGAACCTCTCATTTGATCATCAAACAAGTGTGTGATCTCTTAGAGCAAGTGAATTAACAAAATTGTGTGAATGATGGAGTTCTCAGAGTTGCAGATGTGAGAAGGGTTTTTCACAAAATCCTATCTGAGGTGACCCTCGCAGGTCAAGCATAAGGTGTCTTGTGAGGCCCCAGCTCGTTGTCTAATACTCATCACTCGAGGCCCTGCTCATTTCCCAATCCAGTCCCACGAGGCTGAGGAAAGTTTATGAAGAAGATACCCTCTTGTTGATGTTGAAGCCGAGGAAGGTGTGATGATCTGAGATCTGATGTGCTAGGGTTTTTACAGAATGAAAGGTATGTTTTCTATATGTCTTGAGGCTTGTATCTTGGATATTTTGGCATATGCTTTGAGGCATATCTTGGAGGTTTTGGCACATGCTTGAGACATGTCTTGGATGTTTTTGGCATATGCTTTGAGGCATATCTTGGAGGTTTTGGCACATGCTTGAGGCATGCCTTGGATACTTTTGCCACATGCTTGAGGCATGTCTTGGAGGTTTTCGGCACATGCTTTAGGCATGTCTTGGATGTTTTTGGCACATGCTTGATGTATATCTTGGAGGTTTTTGGTAGATGGTTTGATGCATAATTTGGTGATTTTTGGTATATGATTTGGAGGATATTTTTGAAGATATTGATATAAGATTTATGCGTTTATTGAGTTGAACCAGTTTTGATGATGATGAATAATTTGGTGATTTTGGGTATATGATTTGGGGGATATTTTTTAATATATTGGCACAAGATTTATGTGGTTATTGAGTTGAACCAGGTTGACAGGTTGATTCTCTCATTTATGTTTTCGGAAGGGAGGGAGGGGCAAGGAAAGGGGGTTGGAGCCTCCTTCTAGTTGGAGCTAGAGAATCCAAGGAGTTGGAGCCTATAAACAAGGTGTTGGAGCCTCCTTCTAATTGGATCTAGAGAATTTATGGAGTTTGAGCTTCCTTTAGGTTGGAGCATGTAAACTAGGGGTTGGAGCCTCCTTCCAGTTGGAGCTGAAGAATCTAGGGAGTTGTAACTTCCTTCAGGTTGGAGCCTATAAACTAGGGGATTGGAGCCTCCTTCCAGTTGGTGCTAGAAAATCTTGGAAGTTGGTGCTTCCTGTGGATGTAATATTCAAGACATATATTAAAAAATATTCTATGGTTTTCTCCCATTTGGGTTTCCACGTAAAACCCTTGTGTACTGTGTACAGTGGTTATATGTTTATGATATCTTGAATGCAATCATAAGTGATAAATTGTTGATAACTTAATGTTTACATGTTGTGGTTAAAAATGGTTAAAAGTGCATAATATTGATTCACCCCCCTCTCAGTATTAGTGAATATTCCAACAATTGGTATGAGAGCTAGGTCCTTCAGAAACAATCTAACCACTAGAAGGTAGATCATGGAGTGCACTAAGAATGGAACGTCGATGTTTGATGATCGGAACTGTGCCTTCTAGAGTAGAAGGATGAAAACGTTTTTGCAAGCACAGGGATTTGATGTCTATCAAGAAGTAGTAGATAGATACAAGGCACCTGCCACTCTCCCAACAGATAAACATGGAAAGAGACTTTGTGAAAACAATTTGAAGGCTACGATTTCTATTCTAAGTGTCATGGCTAGTTTAGTATATGTCAAGGTTATGTATTGTGACTCTGCAAAGGATATTTGGGACAAACTTCAAAAATTTTATGAAGGATATGCAAAAGTGAAAGGGGCCAAGCTTCAAACTTATAGAGATCAATTTGAACAACTAAAAATGAAGGAAGATGAAGATATTGCAGCTTATTTTGTACAAGTTGATGAAATAGTGAACGCTATTAAAGGATTAGGAGAAGAAATTAAAGGTTCGGTGATTGTTCAAAAGGTACTAAGGTCTCTTCCAATGAGATTTGATCCTAAGATTTTAGCCCTTGAAGAAAGAGAAAATATTGCTCCATTGAGCATGGACAAGCTACATGGAATACTTACAGCTTATGAAATGAGAACGGAACAAGATAACCCATCAAGAAGAGAAGCATATGTCAAAGCATCCAAGAAGACAAGAAAGAACAAGGAAAATTCAAAGTCAAGCTCCTACTGCAGCAATGATTTAGATGAAGATGAAGAAATAGCCAACTTTGTGAGGAGGTTGAAGAAAGGAACCAACAAGTACAAAGGTAAGATTCTCTTAAAGTGCTTTAATTGTGGTAAAATTGGTCATTTTGCTGCTAAATTCCCTTATGCTAAGAATTCAAATAGTGATGAAGAAGAAGTTCCCAAGAAAGAAAATAAATATCAAAAGGGAAACAAGAAAGAAAATAAAAGAAAAGTCTTCAAGAAAAGCCTCTACTCAAAATAAGATAGTTCCTCATCTGATGAGGATAGTGACAATGACAGTGACTCAGAAAGAGTGCTCTTTGTGGCAATGGAAACCTTGAAAATGACAAACAAGATTATGAATAAGGTGAAGTGGATTTTGAGGCAGAACTAATCATTGCTTTAAATGATCTAAAAAGGGAAAGGAAGAAAAACAAGTCCCGCGGGGAAGAATTATCAAGTTAAAGGAGAATTCTCAAAACCTCAACAAAAATTCTGAAGAAGTCCAACAGATTATCATAAATCTAAAGGTTCAGTTGGAAGAAGCCATAGTAATTGAAGAAACACTAAAATATATGTTGGAAGAAAAGAAAACAATAAACAAGTGTTTGGAAGCTGAAATAATCTCACTAAGAAAGGAACTTCAAAAGAAGGATGTCTGACATAACCTTGGAAAAAACTCCAAAATATTGGATGAAATCATCAACATTCAAAGGTTGTGCTATGACAAGTCTAGACTAAGATACAAGCAAATTCATATTGAGAAGGGTTCAAGCTCCATGACGACAGAACAAGAAGCAGAACAAAAGAGTTATACAGAAGTCATCAAAAGTCCCATCAAGAAGGAAGAATGCAAGCCTTCAAAGGAAAATATTCATGCAATGGAGATCATTCAAGAAGAAGATCGTCCAATCATAGGAATGTAGAATCAACAATCAACAATGGAAAGGAATGAATGCAGAAGAGGTGTATCTCCAAGAAGACCTTCTACCTCCAGGCATCAAAGAAGCTTCAATCATTATGAAGGAAACAACAGAAGAGAATATCGTGATCGGCTAAGGCATGAATTCAAAACGAATGCATCACAAAGAGGATCACTTGCTTCCAGGTATCAAAGTTTGTTTCCTGGTTATTGTTTTACTTGTAATAGCTTTGGACATAAAGTTGTAGATTGTAGAGCGTATGGAAGAAATGTTCAAGCAATAGATGTTTATGTGGCCCCCTACAATATTGAATGTTAGAAGTGCCACAACTACGAACACATAGTTCGTGATTGTAGAAGAATGATGGAGTCTTCCTTGAAGGAAAACACTAATCTCATATATAAGAAGGTTTGGAGAAGAAAGCAAAAACAAGAAGAACAGGTGAATGAAGAACTCCAAGAGATCATACTCAGAATAATTACAGAGTTACAAAATCATAATGAGTCTACAGGCAAAGAGGAAGATGTCAAGATTCAAAAGGATGATCTTGAAGCAGAGTAAGTTTATATATTGTTCTAAGCAATATGTCTTGGAGACTCCCAGTAATGTGAATATTGAAGAGGGGGAGTCTAAGCAACAACTATTATAGAATGGAGAAGTATATTTCAGGCAATCTTAAGTGTTTGAAGATTTTGGAAAGGTGGATTATGAATGGCATGATGGCATAGGTACATAATGTCTCATGACAGATTCATTGATTAAGGACTAGTTTTCAGAACACATCTCCATGCAGGTATGAAGGGGTCAGCTAGCAGTTATGAGGAATATCATTGGCACACTTTTGAGGCAGAGATTCATGATCGTATAGAGGATTTCAAGCATGTATTCAAGCAAGGATATATTCATTACAAATTCTAGAATGTGTTCTTGTTGCAAACTTGTAGAGTTTGATTTGAAGATGGAGCAGACTAGTGGACATATTTGATTCAGCTTGGGAAGAAGGAATATGTTGTGATCGATGGAAACAAATTTGGAAAAGTATTCAGAATAGTAAAGTGACAGATGGGTTAGCATTATGTGCATTTGAGTAGCAGAGTCATGGACAAATTTGTGACATATGGACATCGATATCTGGCAGGTCTAGAAGATAATATTTCACATGAACCAGAGAAGATACATGAAAGTGGATGAAAGCATGAGCTCAAGAGGAATGTTCAGTAAAGCATATGACTTAGAAAAGAAGCATATTGACAGGTGGAACCAGCTAGTCACATGAAGGCAAGTCGTGAGAGGCACAACAAGAGAGGGGGAGAGAAACCGTCAGGAGGAGTTATATTGTCAAGGGGAGATTGTTGAATGATTATGTCATTGATGTTAGCTCAGTGAAGACATGACAAGCCATGAAGACTCGAAATCAAGTGATGAAGGAACCTTGACATGAATGATTTTAATTTATGTCAGTGGGTTACAATAATTGGAAGTAAAAATGGACAAGAAGCCCTGGAGGAGAGGAAAATAAGCATATACAAGAAGCCCCACATTGATCTACACAACATCTTGCAAAGAAGACAAGGGGAGAGAAATTGTCAGGTGGAGTTACCCTTTTCCATTGATGTCAAAGGCGGAGAGAAATATTAGAAGTATGAAGACAAGGGGAGAAGTGGTCACAGGGGGAGTATAAGTGTTGTC